>JAOYNN010026023.1:0-12811 GCA_025770095.1 Goniobranchus kuniei | reverse complement strand
TATACAGGGTGTTCCATATAAAACGCAACCCATGGATTCTTAATGGTCCGTTCAAAAGGCTTAAGTGCACACCAAACTCTCATCATAAGATTTTCGCATCATGTCGATTGTCTGTATGATGTAATCACTCATATTTCTGTACAGTTTAATACTTATTGATCGAGTTTTTGTCTGCTTGACTCTCACACTTCTTCATGGAATAATATTAAATAATTCCATTTTCATTTTTTAAAATTTCAATTAATACTAAATTATTCAGCTGTACCTTGTGATCTAGTTTAAGATTCTAAATTTAGATACATCTAGATCTAGGTATAGATTTAGATCTAGAACTAAATCAGTTCTAAATCTAGAATCTAGATCTACTGAATTTATTGTTCCCCTTTTTATTTGCATCAAATAGGTCTACATAGATGGTATCTGTGGTCATATAATCAGATAATTCCCATGATTTAATTAATTTAGAAAATTTAGACTTATTATTTGGGGATTTTTTTTTTAATGTGCCTACCTGAGAACATAATGAATATTATAAAACAGGTCAGCACGAGATAGGTAAGTATCGAATTGCTGCGAATACATCGAGTCTAGAGGTTACGATTATCATGGCATTGTTAGATCTACACTTTCGTGTTTAACACATTATGGTGCAGATGCGCAGCTTAAACCAAATGAACGCTAAAAAAGGGCCCCATGGATTGTGTTTTATATGGAACACTGTATATTTCCCGATGAAGATCAAAGTAATTTCTGTAAGTGTAAGACGAAACACAACACTACCATGTGCCTTTCATAGCCCATCCCTTCCTAGTAATCCTAGTACTACTTATTTCTATCTGTGAAAGACATTCGTTTTCAATAAATAAAATGAAAATGATATATCTGCAGTCTTGTTGTTTCCAGTACCTTACTTTATTTGTTGTGGGGTGGGGGGAGTTCTTTCTTAAAGAGGGGAATTTTGTGTTTACATTAATTTTTAGTGTAACATTTTATAACGGCGTACTGGTACAGCATAGATGAGTTCATATTTCCCACTTTTTTCTTCATGTCTTGATAAGATGTTCTGGGATCTGCTACCAAACTAAAACAAATCAAACAGATACTGCAGTCATTTATGAAATGGTTTCAGTGCACCAATTAATTTTAATTCTTGTCTTTGTCGTATTTGTTAAAATAAATGATTGACAATTAATTGCTAAGATCTCTGCAAATTTCCATCGAGTGGAATAGCTAGGGTAAAACATAGGAAGGAAACAAAATTCCTTTTCATTTCAATAACTTCAGATTCGGGGGGGTTCTCTTTTGCATATGGATTCCACTGAAATAACACGCTTTACATTTTTGTTTTAACAGTGTTTTATAAACTTATCTATTATTGCAGAATTGAAAATGTTTTATCATTCTCTTTTGGATGTTTTCATATTTTAGACTTATTGACACAATTGTTGATTACATTTATTTTGACATGTTTGAACCCTGACAATCATGCATGCATTCTCACTGGCCTAGTGGTAATGCATCCACCTCTCAACCGGGAGGTCGCAGGTTCAATCCCTGGCCGAGTCATATCTAACTCTTTAAAACAGACATTTCAGTAACTGTCTTAGTTGGTGCTCAGCATTATGAGAACAGTTCTAAAACTTGTTGGCCCAGTGTCAGTATACTATGACTGGGTGAGTCATTCGAGTTGTGCTATACCTTATGACTCCTTTGTGGCAGCAGGTAAACATGTCAAAATAGCACTGTCGCTGATATTATTATAACCTGCAACGTTGGAAAGTGATTTTAAACCCATGATTAATAATTATAAAAATGCATTCTCCCCTTTTGTGGTGTCAGCTTAGTTCTGTCATCATGCAACCTTTGACCTGTGTTAGGAGTAAAAGTAAAATTGCCACCACTGTCGCCTCACTAATTGAACTAAATTTTGTGAATTTTTAAGCAAACACCTGAAAACTGACATAATGGGACTCTGCCAAGTAGGCTATTTAATTTACAACGCATTTATGATTGCAAAAAATCTCAGACTTAAATTTCAGTACATTTTGTGACTTGAAAGTGATGTGATATTCGTGTAGCAGTTTACTTATGTCTTCTAAAAATTCATGAAAGTCGAGGTAGGCAAATAGAATTCTGCACGAAGAAATCATGAACTATTCATTTAATTTACACTTAATAAAGATGTAGGCTACCTTCTTTTTTTTGTTAATAGGGCGAAATTGAAGCTCAGATTAACCACTCAAAGGTTGTTACAGTTAGTTGATGTGCCTCTGATATCAATATCAGATTTAACGAAGGAAGAAAATATCATGTCAGCCTCAAGATGGTCATGTTAGACCCATAGAGTGAGAACTATCTAAAGCTCTTCTCTTTCTGTATCAGATCCACATTGATCTGTCTTTACTGCATCTTCTTTGACCTGGACTTTATTTTTAAAAAGTGACCTATTACTGATAATTAACTGGCCGTTTAAGATCATTTGATGTCTGGCAGGCTTCAGGGAAGAGTGCAATTTTGATTGTATAATGTAATTGATTTGTCCTTTCCTTTAACCCCTTCACTGCCACGTATATAGATGGTCACATGCCAGAGGAAAACATGGAAAATCGAGGGTGGTTCGTTCATATATTTGTTTCTCACTTATTTATTGAAGGAGAGCCTTGAAATTTCACACATACAGAGGAAATTGAATACTCTTTCATGTGATACAATGAAATTGGATATATTTCTTAGGAAAAAAATTTCTGAACTATCTGGACTAGAAAAATATGAATAAAATGTGTAAAAATTCTCTAGTTTTTACTTCATCTCGAGTCCCCAGAAATAATATGATGTAGGCTAGCTCAGTATCCTTTAACCTCGTAACTGCCAGAGATATAACACCATGTTAAGAACCCTCTGTCAGGTAATTTATTGGATCTGGCATCTTTCTCACCAGATGTAGATCTAAATTGTAATATTGAAGCTGTTGAATCTAGTAAAATCGTATTCGCCTGCTTCTGTCACAGATCTACATGGGAAGCTGGGATGTCTTGATTAGGGCTAGATCTGGAGGTATTGCTGCTGGTATATAGATGTAGAGCTTGAAATATGCATCCAGGAAAGAAATCACCCTCTCCATCACTTTCTTCACTACCATCATCATCATTCAAATCAGCATCAACAGTGTCATTCAACACCTCTTCTAAAGCTTTAATGGCTGTTGTAAGCAGTAGGCGATAGGTTCTTTGTCTTTCCGCTATTGTAAGGAAAGATCAACATAAACATGTTGGCAGATGAATCAAGAAAGACAACTCTAATAACATTTTGCTGACACAATGAAATCATTATCAAGTGGATCAACTTAACTAATCCTTCACTAACGTAATGAAAGAGGTATATGCCCTGACTGATTCCCTTTATTGAAGAATAAGCATTGCATCATCTGCCCTCAGATTCCATGTGCCTATGGCATACATAGGGGATATGGCTTTGACTTTTATTTTATTTTTATTGCCAATATTGCTGTGAGTGTGAGCTGTATATCTTTCAATAATGCGTATTGTATTATTGTTCATAATTTACTTCTGAGAAGAGGAAATTTTATTATGCCTTATGGTTCTTGATTGCTATTGCCGATCTATATGTTGATCTTTTAAAGGTCAGTATAACACTGTCTAAAAGAGTGAAAACTTTACTGAGTGTTACGAAAGCTTAAAAAAATTTTCAGGCTTCATAGTTTGTTCTAAGTGTGTTTGCCTTTAAAAAGAAACAACCTTGTATTGTATTACAGAATCCCTTTGAAGTACTTGCTATTTCACCTATAAATCTAATACATACATTTTTTTCAGAGGATTTTATGGTCAAAATCATCCTCGCCCTCATTGAGGGAGGGGGGATAGGGTTTTCAGATGAGTCTTTTGTTCTAAGATTTTAAGGTAAGAGGAATATTTGCGGTGTGTTCGTCTATGTCCATTTCTTCCATCGGTGCTAAAATTTGGAAATCTTATCATAATGTATCCAATACACATGTAGGCCTATAATTTCAAGCATTGAGTGAAAGATGGTATTAATATTATAAATTCATTCATAAGTAGCCAAGGACTCTGCAAAGGTGTCTTGATTAAGGATAAATTAATAATATTATAAAATGTTTCTTGAAGTTGCCTTCTGTTTACCAGGTTTCCTGATATCCAGGGGTCCCATTGTATTCTGTTATAGAATCGTATAATATATACTGAACACCAAAAATAACTGGCCACTTTCTGACAAGCTATAACTTACGAAGTATTTAAGTTATCCAGCCTTGTTTGGCATCATATGAAAGTAAATTTATTAAAGAATACAGTGAAAGTCTGGTTGTTTGGATAACAGAACGCAATGTAGAGCTGTAGTCGAAATATTGATGCTCCCGAAAAATCAACACTAATGAGTTTTGAAAGTCGGGAAGGGATAGAAAAGTAGGATTTTTTTCTCCAACCCCGCTTGAAAAAGCATCATTATTGCAAGGAAGAAAGGTCTAAAAACTTCATTTAGATCTAAAATCTAGATCTACATTTTTTGCATGATTGCACAATACAATAGCAAGTAAAAGTCTAAACCTTTCCAAGGACAAAGGTGTAGTCTAGCCGTACATCGTAAACATGCTGAATCACATTAGAACGATGGAATATGATTATAGGGATGCATATGGCTGGCAAGTCCTCCAGGGGTATTGCTTTTCGATTTCAGTGTGCTAAATCTACAGTAAATTATATGATTTGTAAGTATGATGCTCATCAAGCGGTCTCTGATTTACCTAGTCAAGTAGACCTAAGAAAACCAACAAAGAAGGTGAAGCTATCGTGAAAAGACATGCTCAGCAACCATTCTTGCAAGCAACTGAAACCACAATAGACTGAAATCTCACCCAACTCTGTTCGTCGATTAAAGGCAGGTGTACTTAGGTGTCGACGTCCTTACATTGGTCCGCACCTTACAAATTTACACAGGCAAACCCGTTTGGACTGGTGTGTCTCAACGGGACTTGGTTTTGTTTTCCGATGAAAGCAAATTCAATGGTTTTTGCTGACGGAAGATTGAGAATTTGGTGACAACAAAACGATCGGTACAATGATTAGTGTGTCCTGGAAACAAAATCGTTGTGATGGTGGGGGAAAAGTGGTTTGAGTTGGTATCTTGATATCAGCACTCAACATCGCACAGACCTTATATTCCATTCACACGTTGAAACGATTCTCCACCGGCATGTTGTACCATTCTTTGAGAGGCACCCTCGTCTTAGTCTGTTTCAGCAGGATAATGCTTGTACGCACACAGACCAAAGCATTCCTAGCTGAGCAATCTTTGGATTGGCCCTCCCGATCTCCTGATTTATCTCTCTTAGAACACATGGGACGAGCTAGGGAGAAAGGTGCGAAACAGATCTGGCATTCGTAGCGTTGC
The DNA here is from genome assembly GCA_025770095.1 of Goniobranchus kuniei. Taxonomy (NCBI): domain Eukaryota; kingdom Metazoa; phylum Mollusca; class Gastropoda; order Nudibranchia; family Chromodorididae; genus Goniobranchus; species Goniobranchus kuniei. The sequence continues at coordinate 7,387 of JAOYNN010026023.1, read as the reverse complement.
AGAACTTGAGGCAGCTTTGAGGGAAGAGTATAATGTGATTCCCCATGAGACCATTACAAGATTGACTAGATCTATGGTTTGGCGTGTCCATGCTTGTCGTGAAGCTGAAGGAGGCCATACTGATTATTGACATTTTAAACTTTAATTTAGGTCTACCGGCAAAGGAAAGATTTGAATGTTCTTTTTTTCAGTAACTTGCTTTTTCACTATAGTTTTATGTTAAAAAAAGGCAATCCCATTTAGATTTTACTGCATACATGGCTTGTTACTTTCTGATAATGTTTCATGACATTACTCATAATAGTCATAAATGTGTTGGAGCTTTCCAGAACTAAAAAAAACAAAACAAAAAACATTCACTAAGTTTGTGTTGTCGGACTGCATTTTGTGTGGTGTCGAAATTGAGGACATTTCTTGTTTTAATGATTATTTGATATAAAATGATTCTAATCGGAATACTGATGTATACCATCTGAAAGAATATAAAATTTCCTTTCATATGATAGCAAACATATGTGTTTGGGTCAATTAGTTTGTCCCCTACAGCCCGGTGAAAAGTGGCCAGTTATTTTTGGCATTCTTTCGTTGGATTTTCTTACTTGACCCTTGTTCTACTACTTTTCAGATAAATTAATAATAGAGTAGGTGTTCTCTGTGTAAGGGAAAATTACACCCTGTTGGTTTTTTTTAAACTAAGAATGTCTGCTATTCTGTGTTAATTGACATTTTTTGTGTGAAACATTGATTTGCTATTGAGTGAAAAATTTAAATAAAAATTGACAAACTCCACAAAGAATTGGCTTGTGTTGTACGGTATGTGTAGCTTTTAATTATACACTTTGAGTTTGTATTATGATTATACATCTTCACTCATAGATAGTCGCTATGTGAATTGCTTTTTGCAGTTCCTCATTCTAGCAATCAGATTTGAAAATAAATTTTTTTCACCTCTCTTCGACTTTATCCACTTCAGATGTTTGGCATTCATGAGTTTCTTTAGTGTGTATGTGTTTCAATTGTAACAAAGGAGTGTGGAAAATGAATAAAAAACCATACAAGTATTTTTAACATTTTGACTGCATTATTACTTCATACATGAGGCCCACTTTCTGTTTGCAATAATTCGATTTAATGTGTTGTGGATACAGTAAGGGAGCTGAAATTGAAATCATATTAAATAGCAAGGTAGAGGTTAGGTAGAACCTGGGGTCTACCTAGCCATAGAGGATAGGTGGACCCCGGGGTCTACCTAGCGAAATTCTGGGCTTTAGGATAAGTGGACCCCATAGTCTACCTAGCCATAGAGGATAGGTAGACCCCGGGATCTACCTAGCGAAAGACTGGGATTTAAGGTAGGTGGACCCCGGGGTATAGGCTGCTCATTGTATACTTGTGATTTGTTGTGAAAATTTAATAGGATAGTAGATGAAGTTCTTAAAGGTGGTGTGTTGCATAATTTGTAAGATTGCCATTAATATTAATAGAAAGAAAAATTATGTTTAATTCAGCAAAATATTCCACTCATGCATCTGGTACCAGTACCTGTAGCTATGTTTGAATAAAATCCAGCCCTACTACATACATGTCCAACATCATTTTTTTTTAAATCTTAAAGAAATGCACATTATTTTTTTTTCTATTTTTGTTTTTTTAATTTATTATTATTATTATTATTATTATTATTATTATTATTATTATTATTATTATTATTTGAATTTTAGCTTTTAGGCTTTTCTTTCTTTTTCTTTTCTTTCTAATTTCTTTCTTACCCAATCAAACAAAATTATTTTGACAAATATATGCAATACAAATAAATAAAGTATAAGTGTGAATAAACAAAATCTAAGTGTTAGATCTGTAACAAAAACAAAACAAAACAAAACAAACTACATGTAGGCCTACCGTAGCTGAAATTTGTAATGCATGTCATGTACAGATCTAGATAGATCTATATCATAATCATCCTCAATGTTGACTAAAGCTCTCTCTCTCTCTCTTTCTCTCACTTTCTCTCACTCTCGACTAGATTCTAGTCGTGCCACTCGAATCTGCCATCCCCAAACCCAGAACGCAATGATAACAATGAGTGTTGACGTTGACAGAGGTAGACGTCTACCGGTGTTCGCTATCTGCACTGCAGATTCCATCAAATAATTATATATGCAGGCATTTTAGAAAAAAGTGTTTAAAAAAAGATGTTTCGGGAAAAATCTACATTGCTAGGAATAGGCCTAATGACGAATGGGGTGGTCAGCCATGTTTTTGTGTTTCTTTTGTCTTAAAATTACCCTAACATGGCGATGTTAGACAGCTTTTCATTGGTCTGGATATCCACCTACATGACGATGTCAGACAGCGTTTCATTGGCCAGGGGTCTACCTATCCTCAGAGGATACGTAGACCCCGGGGTCTACCTATCCACTTCGAAATAGCAATGACAATAGGCCAAGTGAATGGAAGATGACATGGCATCACCTTCATGTGTACAGGCCTATTGTGCCATGCTGCCTAATACTGATATAATTGTATCACACCAAATCTGGATCAGGAACTTGGCAGTTCAGTCCGCATCTAGTCTTGAGTGAGCTAGAGATGTAGAATAAAGATATAAATAAATTCTGATAGTAGGAATCTAGATCTAAGTCTGATGGAAGGGATAGCTAAACTGACATTTACCCAAAGAGAGAAGAAAAGAGTGAGTGTGTGTGTGTGTCAAAGAGAGAGAGAGAGAGAGAGAGAGAGAGAGAGAGAGAGAGAGAGAGAGAGAGAGATGGAATATGGGTTGAATACCCCATGCATACTCCCATTTCAAGACAATTTGGGAAAAAGTGCTATTTTGTGTTGTTCCATTGAACTTGCTACTTCCAAGTCCCACTCTGTAAAAGTAAAAGGAACTTTCATAGTCACATGATCAATTGTTTCACATTTCAGTACAATACCAACACTGACTGTAGATTCAGTAGAAACGTGGAGATTGTTTGGATAAGAGTAAAAACTAAAAATTGGTAATTCAGTACACTTTTGTATAATGACCATCTTGCTTGGATCAGATATCAGTACCAGTCAGTCATCCTTCCAAGGCCTCCACTTTAATTTAGGCATTTGCACCCAATTCATAGCTTCCAACACTTACCAGGACAAAAACAATCCCATCACATTTGGAGGAGATGAAAGTTTCAGAGAAGGGGAGCTATCCATTTTATTACACCTCCTCATTGCAAATGTTCAGATTCAGAGTGATTATAGGTTATATATATCGGGTGATCTAAAAAAAATTCCAAAGTTTGAAGTTCAATTTTGAAAAAAAAAAAATCGCATTTCTCAATATTACATACGCTGGTAGAGCAATTAACTTCAGATCATTTCTAAGTATCAGCTCCATTCACAGCAAACTTTTAAAGATACAAATATTTTACTAATTAAATGATGTCAAAAATGCAAATAACTAGGGCGCCATCGGCATGAAATCCAACAAGAACAGTCATTATCTAGAGAAAACTTTTATTTGTTAGCAGTATGGTGCAACATTGGACACTAGTCACAAAACACAGGATGATATTCAATAAAAAAAAATAAAAAAAACCCAATTGATTTTACCAGTAAAAATGAGTGGCCGCCGTAATCTCCTGACTGAACTACTGCTATGGAATTCATTAACATTAACAGAGAAAGTATGTGTGGCTGACAAATTTAGAGAGGTGGGATCAAATACGCATTGAAGAGATAAGAAAATCAATTTGAATGTGGAAAAAAGAGGAGTTTTGACTGATTCATTGTAAATTACCTGTGCCCACTGCATCCCAAAAAAGACCGCAAGATAATTCAACAATAAAATGGTGGTTCAACTGAACACATAAAGAACTGATGTACACTGACTCTCGATTCCGATTTAACGCAACTATGATCAATATTTAACTTTTTGACCTGTATTATTAAAATAAGGTATAACGTGCTTAGTAATTGTTTCATTTATATGTAATTTACAGTATCATTGTATTTTATTTGTTCTAAAATCATGCAAAATTCTATTTCAATTCTTTAAGCAGATAAAAAGCTAGTCGTGTCCATTTATAATATAACAGCCTCAGTTATTACAGAAACTTGGATATATAACAGTGAAAATCAAAACCTGGACTATATCAGGGCACAATTTGCACTGACTCGGTTATAATAGGGATCTCGCTGCTTAGAAAGTTATATTCGATCCATCAAATTTGTCTCAACAAACACATTTCGCCCTTTTGTGAGTCCGAGTATGATCACTCACTTAAATACAAATGTAATGTACAAACACACACTCAATGTACTACACACATTGTCAGCCAAAGGGATGCTTCTCTTCTTACTCAACTCTCAAACTCCAGTGGTGAGTGACCACCACGTGGTTGACTGAGAGTCGAGAGTGCTATGCAAGGTGTGACTATGTGATTACTAGCTAGAGACCCGCTGACCAGGTCGTTGACTGAGACTGGTGTGCTCGCCACACACAAGCATGTTCATTTCACAAACAAGAACACACTACGTTAGATTAATGCACACATCACTCATCACTTGTGCTGAGGTGTCAAGAGGTGCTGGGCATGGCTATTTCTTTCACTTTCAACTAAAGATCAAATTTTACATTGCTTCTACTGATATCAGGAATTTGAAGGGTTTATCCCTGGAACAGACAGTTGCCATTGAGGATGCAATAGTACTGGTAGTTGTAGTAACCCTTGGTAATGGATATAACAGGACTCGCTTAACAGGTAAAACTGCTGGTCCCGTACAGTTTGACTGTACCTGTATTAAGCTCCAAAGTTCCGAACGTTTGGAGTTTTTTTGATCACCCAATATATAAGCTGTTTCTCCATCTATCCTATGATATGTACACCTGTATAAATCTAATGTGAGCCACCCCCCATCTATAATGACAATATGTGTGTACACTTTTTAAAAGTGTTTTCTGATACACAATGTATTGACTGTCTCCTATATCAACATATATTCATGTCAATACATGTGGTGTGAACTGGGGTGAGTCAGCCAAAATGGAGAAGGAATGACACTGACAAGCAAAGTAACACAACACTACTGTTTTTTACTTCCGTGTCTTATTTATTAAATTATTGTCTCCTGTGAAAGAATAAAAAAGATCTATCAACAACCAAGAAATCACGTTAAATGTTCAGAATCTGCAACATGATTATCATAACTATTAACAATAATCCATAAAGGCATAGGGGCATAGGTAGCCTATTCCATCAACAAAAAACAAGTAATTCATTATGTATACAACAAAGCATAGAGACATCTAATGTAATGTTAAGTACTTTCATATCTAATTTTTCTATCAACACATGTATCGCTTAATATGACCTAACTTCATTAAAGTATTCTCATGAAGAAATATTGCCCATTGTCATCGCTGTATTGTATGGAAGGAATACATGAGTGGAAAATAAAAGTAAGAAATGGGAGGTAATCAAGAAAAAAAACACGTAAAAGAACATCGGCACCAGTCAGTACATAATCATCAAAATATACAAAACCAATAAAATGAACAGCGCTGAGTCAAGTATTAAATATACACGCTACTATTAAGTTACAGTAACATGGATCACTAACTTTACAACTCTATTGTCCAAAGGTAAAACCTAGTTACTCATTCAGACAAGATTTCGAGGAAAGCAAGAAAATACTTTAATGTACATATAGGGCTTTTTGGTAAAACATCACTGAGTTACTTTTCAAGTTTACTGTGAGTCAATATAAAGCAAATCATTACGCATAGGCTCTACTAGGATGTCATAGACAATCCATTTCGCTAGTTATCTCAGTTTTCACAAAATACGGACTTAGTAGGTTTAACCTTTGGACGGTAGAACTGGATTTTCAATGATAATTCAACTTAAACATATAATAAAATTACATGTATACCGGTACATCCTGTAAAGGCATACTACACAAATAAATATTATTACTATTATTATTATTATGGAGTATGACAACACATATAACTCATGCTAGAAACATCAATAGGACCTAGCTGCCATTGTTAATTATAACTGACAAGATCTTTTATGTCCTTGCTCATTCTGATATCCTCTTTAGACTTTAGGTTTTAGTTTATGTTACACAGTTTCACCTTAAACTTTATTCTATGTACAGTACCAGAGGAGATGCATGTCTGTAATCATATCGAGAGTCGCAACCTAATCTATTGTTAACTCGAGCTTTTTCTGATTTTGAGATATTTGGTGTAAAAATAGTAAAATAATAATAATAATAATAATAACATTTGTAAAGCTCTTTTCCCTGGTAGCTCAAAGTGCTTCATAATAATACAACATAAAAAGATCAATTACAGCATCAGATTTACAAAGTGAAACACTTCAATAACAAATAAAATAATAAATACACAGGCATGTAAGTTTGAGTTTGACTGTGGTTTATGCCCAGTACATCCCATAGGGATGATCTCAGGGCTTTCTTGATTTCAGTCTTTTCAGTTGTCTCTGCATCAGTGTAGCTCCTAATTTGACTGATTTTTCTCAGTTCCAAATGGCATATTCTTCTTAAATGAGAAATTGCCTTTTCCATTATCACATTTTTATCCATTAAGACACCCAGATTTTTTAAATTGAGATGATACTTGAATTTTTTCTCCATTGATGTTTACATGATCAAATTCTAATTGATTTAACATGGCTGGTGTTCCCACAAACATGACTTTTAATTTTAGTTTATTAGCATCCATCCAATTTTTCAACAATGCCATACAATTTTCTAAATCGTTCAATATATCTTTGACATTTGCCGGGGAGCATGACTGATAGAGCTGAGTGTCATCAGCGTAAAGGTGATAATTAAAGCTATGCATTTGTAAAATATCAGTGAGGGGCTGAGAATACAGGGAAACAAGACAGGCCCTAGGACAGAGCCTTGGGGCACACCAAAATTTATGACAGCGGAGTCTGACTCATGGGTGCCAATAACAACTTTCAGTCTTCGATTTATCAAATATGAGGTGAGCCACTGAAGAACTGTTGCTCGGATCCCAAATGACTGTGAAAGCCTATTTAACAGTATTAATGATCAATCGCATCAAAAGCTGCAAACAGGTCGAGTAGGACAAGCATTGATACATAACCATTGTCATTGGCTCGCAGGAGATCTGATGTAACCCTGACGAGGGCAGTCTCGGAGCTATGTTTACTTTTGTAAGCAGATTGAAATTTCTCATTGAGTGAGTTCTTAATAAGGTGCTGGTCTATTTGAGAAAGCACAATTTTTTCCAGAATCTTTGACAAAAATGATGTTAGATACAGGTCTGTAATTCTTTAACACATTTTTATCCAAGTTATTCTATTTTAACAAGGGTCTGACTATGGCTTGTTTGAATATA
>JAOYNN010025912.1:0-12812 GCA_025770095.1 Goniobranchus kuniei | reverse complement strand
TCTCTCTCTCTCTCTCTCTCTCTCTCTCTCTCTCTCTCTCTCTCTCTCTCTCTCTCTCTCTCTCTCTCTCTTACATGATGTCTTATTTGTCTGTTCTGTGTCATCACTCCCTCTTCTCTTTGGTCTTTCTCCATTTCTTTGGCCTGGCAGTTTTCTTTAAAAAAAAATTCTTTTCTTTCAGGTTTTGATATCTCTCAATGTGTTCAAAATCTGTTAAATCTTCTTTGTCTGTGAATTAATCAGCCACTCTTTATCTATGACCAGTTCTCCTTGGTTGGAAAACACTGTATTCAGTGAAGATCTCTTCATATATGTCGAAAAATTATTGTCTGTTTGCTGATTTGAAAGAATGATATTCAATTTCTGATTAACCCTCCATCCATCAGGATGACTGGCAGACATATTGCCTTTATCCTCTAGGTCAGTGGTGTCCCCAAACAGAGGGGAATTCCCCACCCCACCCCCCATCACTTCAAATTCGTAGGGGGAGGATAATATTGTTTTTAGAGAAATAGAATAAATAATGTGGTATGAAATATATGGAAAGAAAATGAAACCCAGTGAGGGGTGAAAAGGTTTTTTGTGAGATAGTTTGAGGAGGGGGGTGGGGGAATCATCACACCCAATTAGGAACCACTCTCATGACCTCCCTCCCCATCTCCACTCTTGAGTTGTTTGCATTATGCCTTTGAAATTTTTCGTTGATCTGAGCTCTCTAAGATTTGAGAGTCATAAGAGGCCTTTATTTATGACTGTGAATACTTGTTGGGTCTCTTTTTCTTCATATTATTGGTATCCATATTTTGAAAAAGGGACACCACCACCTTCATTGAGGGTACATTTTTGTCACATCTTAAGTAACACGGGATTAAAGAGGTGCCTTCTGTTTTCTACTACCTGAGTAGTTAAAAAGAATTTCGTTACAGGCTTGTTCTTGTGTCACAAGAGTTTAAAAAAAAAAAGAAAAAAAAAGAGATCATTGTAGTGTCAAATCTTAGAAGAGACAACAGACCACATATCTTTTGTCAAAACTGAAAGCACTTTCATTCCAAAATCTTTTCCACCTTATACTGAGCAAAGAGTGTAGAAAACACACCAGCACTCTGACCAGATCAATCACTGCCTGTATCCAGGTTGCAATTTTGCTCCAGAGTAAAAATTACTGTAAAGCATATATCTTCTTCTTCTTCTTCCTCTTCTTCTTCTTCATAAATATACCTTTGCTTGATTGTTGTGCTTAAATGTATTGTTTACATGGCATTATAGTATCACCTATTCTGTATTTATTTAATAAAGGTTAATCAATCAATCAATCAAGCAATCTCTTCTTCTTCTTCTTCTTCTTCTTCTTCTTCTTCTTCTTCTTTTCCTTCTTCTTCTTCTTCTTCCAGCTTATTCCAAGATTTGGATGACCATAGCTATTTACCATTTAAAGAGCTGTTGTTTTGTATACTAGTTTTTGGTAAAGATATATTATGCTGGATGCCCTTGCTGATGCAGCTGAGCATTAGACTCAGAGACTTGTGGAAGATGAAGAGATGGAAAGAATCAAAAATTTGTAGGGAACTAAGTTTGCCCTAGCAACAGCTTTTCAGTTACTCTTCAACAATGTCCAACTGCTTGAAGTTCTTTACAAGAGCAACTTATTTCAGAACCTCTGATCTTATTGTCCATCTCTGATAAGACTTTACATTTAAATCCTACCTGCCATGGGATAAATATACATATAAAGTTAAGGTTTACTCAATAAAAGAGTGAAACAGGTCTCTTGTATTGAGTAAGCCTTAACTTTTTATGTATTTCTATATTTTAGATTCTAGATTCTAGATCTAGATTCATACTCAATCGTAGCATATCTGTATTATCTGCAATGGGATAAGAGAGCAGAAAAAAATATATCAGAAAATAAAACTTGTCAGAAGCTGGGATGAGTCTGGGAATCAAATCCAAGTCTATCGGATCCTAAGGCAAGAGTTATGTCACAACATCATTGTGCTTCCCAGTAATGAGTTTTCCTAAAGAAGAATTGAATTCTGGGCCAAAACTTTAACAAAAAAAAGTCTCAACAAAATGTCACCCTATTTACCTGCAACCCTTTTTGCTGATTGTCACACATTAAACCCAAAACTCTCAATACCAACTCAATGTAGCCATCATCTTTGAAATCCAAGTCATCTGACATTGCAATGGCTGTCTCTGTTAGTTCTTTCAGCTCCTCCTCATCCAATTCCTGGGATAAGGATGAATACAGATCAATATTTAACAACTATATAGCTTGTGTGAAATGCTTTACATTGGCAAAAATTACAAAGAAAAATCTGACATTCATTCTCAATTCTCCCACCCACTTACACACTAACACACATACACAAACACATACATTTATAGAGGCATCTGGACACCTTGAAATATCAGGTTGGCACCTTGAAAAATAATATACACACTAATTTCATGTTCAGTAACATATACAAATGTAAACACGGCATTGACAGGGAATAAATTATGAGCACCAGTAAGTGTAAATTCTCCTTTAAGTGCCATCTATCATTCTATTATATTCCATATATAAACAATTTGTTCTAGTGAACATTTAACACTTGAGTCGACTGATTGACAGTCACACCAACATTTTTTTAACAAATATTAGCATTAGTCACACCGGGCTATTAGCCGCAGAAATGACAGCCGATGAAAAAAGTTGCAGGCAAAAATCTGAAAATTATGGTACATTTACCTCATATAGGCAAAGGCTTTAGCTAGCAGATCTTTGCAAAATATTACATTACCTATAATTTTGCCTGTCTTTAAACTATAAGCAAACAGATGCTTTACTTCTATTCTGTCGACAAATCGGGCACTGTCCCCTCAGTATTAATTATCTTGTCTGTATTCAAATTAAGTACAGACCTTTTATTTCTCCCTAGTCAAGATAACAAAGAGCATGCAATGAAACTGTAATGCCTTAACTCTGTATACTGTTCTTTTCATTTGAAAGGGACAATAATACCTCTGGCTGGCAGCTTAGTTTTGGTGTAATGGCGATAAACTAACAGGTTGTTTTGCGTTATAGGCTATTTAAAACATTTTACTACGCCTCTAATTTCGTCAAATATCTTTTTTTTTCTTTCAAATTTTAGTTATCTGCTTTATTTTGTTTGGGTCTAAATTACAAGGAGAAAAACAACAACTGACTTTCAAATATGTTTCATTATTAGCCCATTCAAATGAAAACGGCAGTTTTTCAGGTGGACAAGATGATTTTTGAAATTTAGAGTCAGATAATTTCAAATCTCCTTTTCTCCAATGAAAACAAATGAATAGCGTTATCATGAAAAAGAAATAAATATTTTAGATTATATTTTTAAAAGTCATTATAGCAATGTTCTACATGTGTTGAATGACTCAAAACTCAAATAGGGGGTTGTTTATGGAAATATTCAAGAGTGAATTGTTTAGAATTTTGTGTTCAAATTAGTTTACAGTATGTAAGATTTTTTTTTTTTAAATTCATCTGCAATAATTTCCAGCTTTACTAGATTAAAGATTAACAATATTTTCATATTCAAAGACTCTGGTAAAAGGTTTAAAAGGAGTCATCTCAATGCACTTAGAGTAGTCAATGCAAAGCAAAACTTGTAATGTCAGACAAATAGCATTGTGTTTATTTTTTAAAAAACAACTCTTGGGAGGGATGGAACTAGAAAAGATCATAATGTTATTTGCAGGATCAATGCTTTTATAGAAAGGATGAAACAAGAAAACTGTACAATCGTCAAACCTACCTCCTTACTAGACTATTCAAAGGAAATTTCTGTCTTAGAAACGTATGCATTTGTCCGATAGGTGTATTACACATTTCACTTGAATTCTCTGATCCAGTTCAATATCTCTGAGATTAATTCCCATTAATCATGATGAGATTATGACACAAAATCAATTTAGACTGTATTTACATCAAGTGAGCAATGATAATTATGTAACTTGATCATGATCGTAACAACTCAGTGATAGCAAAGCATTTAAATTAACGTATCAGTAAAATTTCTTAAGGAGACCATCAAATCCAATTAGACAACACTGAAATCCATTTTACAACATGAACCTCAAAATATCATGAATATCTGTTTAATGATTAATACTTAATCACACAAAAGAGTGCGGATAAGGCATAATATATATTATTATCCAAAAAAAATGTCTTCATTACCATAGACAAGGTTTTTCTATTGTCCAAATCTAATGCATCCTATTTTTGATGTATAAAAAATGAACACCAAATTCATCATCAACTATACTCGAAAAAAACATGAAATAATAAAATGTCAGCAATGTATATACCAAATATCAGGATAATTTAAGATAAAATGACAGCTGGTAGTTAAGATCTCTTAAGCAGGACACAGATACATGGAAGCGAATGGCAAGACGGATGCATAGACCTGACTGTGTGTCCTTCAGCATATTAAATAAAGGAAATTTTCCTTCTTTGTTACGTTTTTCTGAAGACTCATGGATCTCAGAGAATTCCCAAAGTTGTTTCACAGTTAATATGGATTTTGTATGGATCAACCTTCAATTTAATAATCTTATCATGCTTGGGGCTACTAGTTCAAATGGCTATTGGAATGTAAGTTGAGTTGCTTGACTGTCTGGCCGTGAGTATTCATTGGATTAATCTCACATTACTTGAATTGTGACTGATTTGGCTCTCTGTTCCTCTAGTGACACTCATCTGAAGCCAATTATTTAAAGATTTAAATAGGTCCTGCTATTTATGTATCAAAATATGTGATTAGTAATAACAAAGCTTGCTGTTTTCATCTGTACTTTTCTTATTCTTGTATTTGATTTCTAACATTTTTGGTAAGGAGAAGAAGTGATGAAGAGATTTGAGCTGATAAAATCAGAGGAAAGAAAATACTTGTTGTTTGTGCATTAGAAATGTTCCAGATGAAGTATGGATTAAAAACTCTAAATTTCAGCTTAATCCATGACTACCTTGCTTGAAATGTTGTTATGTAAATAAATTTTGGAATACCCCATAATAAACTGCTCCCTGAGAATGAAAAGGCTCCACCATCTCCTTCTTCCTTTACTCATGTAAGGAGTTGAAACTATTTCATTCTTAGTTAATGAAATCCATTTACCCAATATAAAACTTTACAGTTTATCCACAGACATACCGATATATCATCCATGTAAATTTCAAATGCTTGGGTCAGAAATTGGGTCATGATTTTTTTGGCTTTATTTGATTAGAATCAGTGTCTCCCATCTTCTCTGTAAATATCTTTGGACTTGTACGTTTAGAGACTTACAAGAACAATATATTAAGGAGGTGGGTAGACATCCAATATAGTCAAATAAAGCCAAAAACGTCATGACCAAATTTCATGTTAAGAGATTTACAGGGACGATATTCTCTATTATTGTAGCATTTTTTGTATACTACTGGTAATCTCAAAAAGCAGCACTAGGCAAATGTTGCTTTATTCAAAGAAAATAAAAGGTATTATAATAAAAAGTAGAGTCCCTAATATCTTGTAAGAAAGCTTACCTACTTTCACTTACTTTGTCCATTCTTTTGAAGCCTATGTTTACCTTGTATTTCAATGTTTGAGATCCTACAAGAGCCACAGAGAACCAGAAATGTAAGCTTATAGCTAGAGTCAAACCTTGGATCTTGAGATAGATTATTTAAACAAATACACAGGCAGTTTGTTGGTGGTGGTGCTGTCTAGATTATTCCAATGTCAAATGTTTTTCTGTTTTTTTTTGGTGTGTTTCAGTTTATGAATGTTGGGGAATGGTAGCTTCCTGTTGCTTATCTGCTTGACCTTACGGTAAAGTTTTGTAGAATTATGAGTGGTGTGTTGGGGCTATGGAAAACTTTAAGAAATGGATTTAATCTTGAATCTATCAATTATTTATTAGGACTGACTGTTGAATCCAAACAATTAGGCCATTCTCATATAATGTTTAAAACGAAATAGGCCCTTGGATTTTGGGTCACAAATCAGGAAAAAAACTTAAAGGTTTCATTTAGAACAGTGTCAAATCTAAAAGATTTCACAGGTCATTCACTGACTCTTGATGTAACTAGATGAGGTCTTTCAGAGGTAAATGTAAAACCTGAGATTGATTAGAAAAAACAAAGGCCATGCTACTGACAGCAGATTTTTGGTTGTTTTTTTTTTTTTTAAAAACATAGACCATGATTAAAAAGCAAATATTGTAATAGAGAAGAAAGAAACACAGAGAAAAAACAAACAAAATGTGAAGCTTAGATGAATAGTCATTCTGACTATAGTATCACCTCAATTTTTATTTCAACATCTGGTTCGGACACGGCTGGCACCACCTGCTGCTTCTTTTTCTTGGCGTTAGGTACTATCACTGGCTGTGGCATACTTCCGACATCTGGTACCATGAGAGATTCTGTGTTGATGGCGGTTGCCAGTTTTTCCCCATTAATGAGCTGCTGACTAGCAAACGGTGATTTTAATGGTCCATTTGAGCCTAGCTTCCCCCTTTTGAATGAGGTTCTTGATCCCTTCTGAAGTAGTTGAGGAAGGTGCCAAGGTGAAAGAGCAACGTGCATTAACAACATGACGTAATAAAAGCAATGACATTTAATATTAAGTTTTTGTGAACGTTTCTGAAATCCTCAAGAATTAACAATTTTCTGCCAAACTTACTTAAGATTTTTTATTAAAAAAAAAAAAGGAATTTTTAGTGCTGTGATATGATGCAAGATTAGCCATCAACTCTTAAAAGGCCTTATAAACAAAAGTAGAAATCATGTGTATTATAATTATGTATTACATTACACTAAAAAGCTTTAAAAAAAAGTTTTTTCTCCTGAGAAAAAAAATATTTTCACAGCCTCTTTTTTCATGTATTGAATGAGTGAATAAAAAACATTTGAAGTAAAAAACAAACAACATTTTCTTTACATCCAATTATTCCCAGTACACTTACTAAAAATTACAACCATTAGCTAATAAAAGTCATAAAAAATTATTTAGAACAAAAAATATTTACAAAATTACATTGCTCCAAAAACTTATGTGTTCACATAGACCTATGCAACTGGGTTTAACTGAGTCAACACTATGAAGATCAGAGTGCATACTAGAATCAAGCATAACAGCAACAGGCGTTTCCTTTTTCATTAAAGCATATCAAAAAAAGATACTGCCATATTTCAAAACAAAGGAGAGTTCAAACATTTCACTGTCAGTTAAGTTTTGTCTAAATTAATGAAAAGAAAGAGAGGTGTGAAAAAGAGGTATCTTGGAATTGTCATCGCCATCACACAGATGATACACAGATATTTCAAAGCACATAAAATAAAGAGTTGTAAGGGGAGAATACAGGAAATGGATAGGAAAGGGAAAAACGAAGGTAAATGCATGATTGCGTATGCTTATTTTGAAACAGAAAGGTGGAATAAGTGTATTCCTTCGACACAATATAATGACATAATGAGGCTGAGCATGGGGAAAGCAGAGCCCTTTTGTTTTGGTAACTGAATCGTAAGCAGATAGAGCAATAAGCCCTAGACCATTTAACTCATTCGGTGCTATTGAGGAGTATTCTCGCACGCCGTAAGCTCTGCCCATATATACTACTGATGAGTATTCTCGCATGACATAAGCTCTGCCCATGTATACTACTGATGAGTACTCTCGCATGCCGTAAGCTCTACCCATATTATACTACTGATGAGTATTTTCGCATGCCGTAAGCTCTGCCCATATATACTACTGATGAGTATTCTCGCATGCCGTAAGCTCTGCCCATATATACTACTGAATATTCTTGCACGCCATAAGCTCTGCCCATATTTACTACTGATGAGTATTCTCGCACGCCGTAAGCTCTGCCCATATATACTACTGATGAGTATTCTCGCATTTGATGCTAATGTCGGTTTAACCAAAAATACACTTTCATCCAAATCTATATTGTTTCAGTACGGGGCATTTTGGGATGGATCATTCTGTCCTTCTTTCATTGAATAGCTATTGATTCTGCTAATTTTGATCTCATAGAGTGTTTGTTTTTCCATTTGTTTACACTGTCTCTTGAACCGGTTGAATAGAGTTCATCAAGACTCATAAGACTCATCTTTCTAGATGAGAAAGTTATTGACAATGTCTTCAATTTTAATGTCAGAGGATGAAACTATGGGGGATAATGACTCAAGTGACAGTCCAGATGATATTGAAAGTGCAAGTAATGATATTGAGGGTAACAGCAATACTAGATCTAGAAATTCATCACCCCCTACAGTAACAAAAGCTGATGATGAGGGTGTGTGAACCCATAGATCTACCTGTCATCGGCAATAAATAATCCAGATAGATATTAGTGAGGCAAATGCAGAGCTAAATTTCTCTTCCCTTAAAAATGAAATTATAAAGATTTGACAAATAGTTTTTATTTAATGATTTTTTTTAAAGTGACCCAAAATTTTCTCCCCATGATTTTCCCGTGAGGAAATTGTTCAGTATAGAGGGGGCATCCACCTAAATGGGTTTCAGCACTGAATGAGTTAAGGAGTTTTTACCATGGAGCAAATATACTTATGCTAACAGTATTCAATTGTTTACCTATACTCACCAAGTTTCTCTTTGAGTTTTGAATGCTAAGTCTGGATTTTTTTACCATAGAGAACATGGAGCCAAGCTGTGCGGCAACGAAAGCATCCTAAAGAGTGGGTGGAAAATTATGTTTAAAAACTTAAATTCACCCTTCACAAAAGTAATATATTATACTCACTGTACTTTTCCATGCTTTTATAAATCCCTGCTGGTGCAGATCAAAGAATTAAAGGGGCTTCCATTTGTTATTCTTTTATAGTCTTGAATTTGTAATGTTGGTTTCCATTAAAGTTAAAGAATAATCCTGTAAAAACTTATCCATTATTATTGAATTTGTTAGAAATCAAAGTTGATAATTTGAATATATGCTCAATGACTTAAAAAAATATTCTTTTGTCCAAAAACATTGTGCACTTGAATGAGCCTTATTACAATAAACTATTCTCCCATCTTCAACTGCACACTGCCGAGTTTTATGCTTGTGACGACTAAAGAACTGTAAATTTAGTTTTCCTATTGCCTGCCCCTGCCCTTCCCTCTCATAGGCTCAAAGGGATTCTCAAACAGTGGAAAGAGAGAATATGCTAACTGCCAACTTTCCATGCACATCATTCGAGGTGACTAAGCATAGTATCCTACCCATGCACTTTCTTGCAGGCTTCTCCAGAAATGAAAGGAAGCAGAATAGACCAACTGACAGCAGTCCATGCATAATGTAAACAGCAAATATAGTAGCACCCTTTTCATTGCTCTGACTGTCCCATTTTCCTCATCTTTCTTTTTAAAGAGCCCTGAGATCATCCCTGAAAGATGCTTAATTATTGCAAGCGACCAATGTATGACCTACAATCTAGTGGTCAACATAAGTGATTGTTGCCACATGCCTTTGAGCATGGAGCTGCCTAGTTTTGTTTTTCATAAAATTTACTTTTAGAACAAACACAAAAAAAAAGCTTTTTAGAGTTCGAGAATACATTGCTATATCTAAGACTTAAAAACACTTGATCTACTCTAGGACTTTTCATTTACAAAAAAAATGAAAAAAACATGAAGAATTTCCTTCATTCAATTGTTAGGCATTTCACTTTAAGGTCATCTGATTCATCCTAATAACGTTCATAATCAAAATGACAGTTTCTAATCAAGGATAGTGAGTAGTGTGTTTTTTTTCTCTAACAAGGATTTGTTAGTGCTACCTACAGAAATGAGAATTTTTTTTAAAGGATAATATGCACACAATATATCACTGAAATTTTAATATTTTCCCCAGTGATACAGCATCATCGTAACCATGACCATTATGATTTACCGATTTAAGTGCTGCCTTCTCATCCTTCACATCATACAATATCCCCTTCTGTTTTCTCTCTTCCTCCTCCTTCTTCTCTTCCTCTTCCTCCTGCTTCTCCTATGAAAAATGCTCACAATCGAACTTGAAAAAGGTTAGTACAGCTAACCAGATAAAATTGTATGTGCAATGACCCTAGACACATCTAAGTATTTTCGAGGAAAATCAAGAAATCATCTTCAATCTCAAATCCATATTTACCAGCTGCAATGAGAAAGGCAATTGTGAAAACCAAAAACAACACATAACTCCTGCTTAGGAAGATCATTGAAAATGGCTGGAATGGATGTTGAATAAGAACATGAGAAGTGAAAAGGAGGAGGAAATTAAAGTTGATAGGTTTTCTTACATCTGCATTGGCTTGTCCTGTTTTCATGGCTTTTTGAAGTGCTTTGGCTTGTGCTACTAGTTCTTCTATTTTGGCCTGATGCATAGCATGAAGCAGGCGTCTGAAGAAAAAAAAGAACACAGACAAACACAAAAGTAAAATTAAACCTTTTGAAAAGACTGTTTTGATATGAGAAGTTTGCAAGCAATCCCTTATCAACTATACGCAAACTAGATGTCAGGATCAGTTGATGTATAAAATTGTGTATCATTTTAAAAAATGGTTTTCATTCTTTACTATTCTGATCTCTTCTTTACAGACTGGAAATGTTCTGTCTTTAAAATTACCAGCACAAGGAGTGCTTCAGAAGATAGTTTATATGTTTGAAATGCCAGGGGCTCTCAAAGGATATAATACAGTGAAATAATTGAAGATATTCTCAAGGCAAGGAATTCAAAATATTTTTAAAAAAACAACAAAAAACAACAAACCAGGATAGCAAGAATGTAGACCTATATCATTACAAATGACAAGAACATCAATCAACAATTCAAACTGTAGTCTAATATTTATGAGGAATATACTCAGACATTCCTGATGTCTCATTTTAGACACACAGAACTCTTTTTATTGTCACTTTTAGACATAGATCTCTCCTATGTCATCAAACAATGTAGAAATGCCTTATCACAAGATCTAGAAAAACCCTGATCTCCTGATCAATAGATTCTGCATCAGTTTTTCTTGCTTTTTCATTACATCCAAGCGACTGTTGGCTACTGGCATATCATATGGTCAGCTCTAGTCCTTTAGAGTGAATGTATTTATATATCATTTTAGACAATAATCATGAATTTGAAAAAAAAGGTTAAAGCTGCCAAAGCTGAATGCTGGATACAGCTTTTGATGGCAAAGAGAAATGCATTTTCCCTCATTTTGGTGCAGGTAATGTGCAAACTATTCTATAAAGCAAAATAAATGTAGACTTACTTCTCCCGAGTTGCTAGAGCTGATAGCTGGACGCGGCTTTTGATGGCAAAGAAAAATGTCTCTTCTCTTGTCCCAGTAAAGTAAAGGTACAAACTATTCTACAATGCAAAAGAAAGAAATATGAATTAATTTAATTGCTTTAATGAGACAAAAATAAAACACTAGGATGCTTAAAATATAATGAAATATTTCTGCTTCTTGATTCTACTAAATGGGAGAGAGTTAATGAAAACCTGGTGTTATATGTAAGAGATCTCAAACAACAACATAATTCAGCACAAACATTGCCCTTAAAGTTTATTCTCAAGTGATATAATAAACCACATAATTTAGATATGAATCCATAATAAAATTTGTAAATTACAAATAGTATGAAAGAACAAAAAGCAAGACCAGATAATATAAATAGAACCATAACTAATCATCTCCCTACTCACGTTGCCCTCCCTGATCCCCAACAAACAAAAAATATTATGATAAATAACACTGATGAACAAATCAAAGATCAGAGTAAGACTTCCTCACTCTCTCTCCACCTCCTACCCAAACAAAATTGTAAATAAAACAACAGGCCACAACCATGGAAAACAAGTGAGATATGAAGGTGTTCTCAAATACTTATTCTCACCACCTACGTACACACAAACAACACACACACACACACACACACTCATATATATATAACATAAATACATGCTAATAATTTTTATTTTCCAAACCTGTACATTAGCATTTCCACTAAACAAAAGGGCAGCCATAAAAGCCAAAAGCTCCCGGACAATTTCATCTTGTTGCCTGGACAAGTGACCTAGAGTGCTTTCGACAACATTGTAGTGATCTAACGCATTTTGTACACTTTCAATTTCTCTTAAAATTCTGAAATAAGAAATTGAAACATATCAATGGCAATGGTGAGAAAAAATATGATGCAATTCTACTTCTATCTGTTTACTTCACTATAAATCTTTCTCTGTCAACTCTATAAATTTTTAATTATTTCTTACCCTCTAACTCTTTGTTTTTTTTTATGTGCCTTTACTCCTATCCTCAACCCCTTTCTTCTAACTTCTTCATTGTCTTCACTTCCTCGTCACCTCAATGTCTCTTACTCTCTTCTCTTATCATAAATGTTTATCTACTGATGCAATGGATGTATAAATCAACCAATTCTGAATTTATGATATTTTGAATATAAATATTATAGCTGATCATCTCAAAAAGCTTAGATATTTATGAGACTACATCTATCTATACACTAGAAGTCTTCAAGTTGTCCAAAATCAAAGACTGATTTTAAAAGAAGATAAATTTGCATCTGCAACCTCACTCCTCGATAAATTGCATTGGTTACCCGATGAGAAAAGAATTATTTATAAGATATGCATTATTGTTTACAAAGCTCTCATTTCTGAAAATCCCATTTACATCAAAGATTTTTTGAATAAAGATTGATTTTAAAAGAAGATAAATTTGCATCTGCAACCTCACTCCTCCATAAATTGCATTGGTTACCCGTTGAGAAAAGAATTATTTATAA
>JAOYNN010025801.1:0-12813 GCA_025770095.1 Goniobranchus kuniei | reverse complement strand
CAATACGATGTTCACACGATGGGAAGCATTTTTGTAAAAAAAAAACAAAACGGCTGGCCTAACTCAAGGTATAATTAAGAACTAGCTCTAGATCTACATATAGATCTGGGTCAGGATCTAGATCCATCTGGATTTAGATCTAGATCTAGATCCAGATGTAGATTATTACTTTTAGGTCGATTTAGAATCCAGTCTATAATAATGCTGTGATTGAATATTGAGGGTTTTTGATGATTCTGGTGCTGGATTTGTCTCATTTTGTGAAGATTTTGTGTCACGGTTTGCATTCTATGGATTTATCGCATTTTGCAAAATGAGATTTAGTTTTTTAAAGACCAACATCAAAATTATGAACAATGATTTCTGCTCAAATATGTAGATGATGGACTTTATCTTAAACATTTTATAAGCTTTAAAAGTACATAACAACTTGATTGGTTTTTGTATAATACATAAATGCTTTTTTCTCAAAATGCCAAAATAAGATATACCGCATTTTGCAGTCAAACCTTTCATATGTAATATAGAAATATAATTCCAAACTGGTTTAAAGAAAAATAAATTTCTCATTTTTTTTCTTCTTTTTCTTTTTGAGAGGACTTGTGGAATGACTGAAAAGAAGATGAGAGAGACAGAGAGACAAGCAGAGACAGAGATAGGGAGAAAAAGGGAGTTGGATAGGGAGGAAGGTATGTGTGAAGGAGGCGGGTAGGCAGATGATGTTGTGTGATTGTTCTTGTGTCTGCAAAAGTAAATTGTCATGTTATAAAATTTGCAGGGAGTGGTAAAAACTGCCAAATACCAGGAAATGCAAAAACTGCATTCACAACCAATGCAATGTCCAAGAGCAGAGAGAAAAGGTGTACAAATTTCAAGCAATATGAAGAACAGGTGACAGTAAAAGGGATTATAAATATTATATGTGTATTAGTTTCCATTCTTTGAGGAGAGAGGAAAAGTATTTCCTTTCCATGTTCTCATCATTTCTTCTTCTTTTCTTTCTGATTTTTAAAAATATGTACACATGTATAGAGAGTCAATCAAAAAATCATTTGAATGTCTTTATTCTTGTCAATGTTTGAGAAATGTTTCATCTTTACAGCTTCGTTGCCAATGTATAAAAAACAATTCAAACATGTATGACTATGAAAGATATTAGATGAGGTGTCAGCAATATGTTGAAAAAATTGAAACAAATTTTATTTGAAAAATGTCCTGAAAGTGTGAGAAAATGAAAAAAATTAGAACTTATTGCATGGTAAATTGTATTTCATGGGCCAGTAAAAAGAATTGACTGCATAAAAATCAAGATCTGTTAACCACGTCTGTGTAACTTCATTTTGCATGCCAAGGAAAATATAAATTATTTACCATCAATTTAAAGAATGGAGATATCCACTAAATGTTATTATACACTCTATTTGATTAGAGATTGAGACATTTTAATATTTGTAAGATGTCAAGTAAAATGAAGAATGTGAAATGACAACAAATGCTTCAGTTATGGATAATTATAGTTACATGTTCATTCTTTTTTTATTTTAGAAATAAAGAAGAGAAACTACTGACTTTTAATTAGTCGTTTTTGTCTTAACATCCTGACATGCTTTACATTAGAGACTTAATCTAGACTGACCAACCAAGACTCTTTCAGAACAACAGACTTTTAAAAGCATCTACCATTTAGAATTTTATTTATTTGCTTTAAATTCCTTAATGCAACATAGAATTGGTCTTCCACGCTGTTATATCGACATATGAGCCACATTTATTCCAAACCTGAAGGGTTGGTTAGCTGTACTCATTATATGTCCATACCATTGCATATTTCCCTAAACAGACCTGAAATTGGCCAATAAAGTTAACATGACCCTCTATTACAAGCGTACTTGATGCATCAATATTATTACACCCTCCAACTGAGTGTCTTATGGAAACTGTTCGTAACTAGTAGAGTTTATATACACATGCCCTGTATACATGTATATATTTTATTGCTAATTATTGTCAAGCGTGTACTTTTATATAAAATATAAAATCCATCATCTAATTCAGAACAACCAAAACATATTGAAAGAGGCAATGGTCTGTAATATCCCTAGTCAAAAATAAAACCAAAAAAAACACCAAACGTAATGAACTCAAATGAGGACTGTGATGATTCACTACAAAGCAACATTGGAAAAGAATCGGCAACAATTAAAGGTCAACTTCAGGACCTACTGCATCACCCTCTGCCCTGCTATCAACTAGAAGCATACCATTAATTCAGCTGGCAATCTCCCTGAAGAAGGAGGCTTTCAAATACAAATTTAAGATACTAGAAGGACATAGTCTGACGAATGCCTGAGAGAAACAGACTTGAGATTGATAATTTTCATGAAAAGCAACTCTCTTGACATGTTTAAATCCAAATAAAGCAAATACAAATCCCACATAGAAAATATTTGATTTGTTAAAACCAACACATCCTAAGTTTTTCACCTTTCTAAATGCTGCCATGCACTGGTACAACAAGGAGAATTTACTGTCCACAAATTGAATATATAATAAAAGACAACAGCAGAATTTCATGGGCTAGGCTCATCCATTTTGTAATTTCTCTCTTACATCCAGTTTTTCTTTGATGAATCCTCACCTTATACTTGATCACACTACATCTTATAACCAAAAGCAATGCCCAATATGGTACAGCTTAAGCTAAGTTCAGAATACAGATAAAATAGAGTCTGCATAGCATTTCACCCCCTCAAGGCCAATCCATTTCTTTACTCTTTTTTCATTCTTCAATTTAAAAAAAAATGAATCAGAGATAAAAGATCATATTCATAGATCCTAATTTTGCGGAAACTCAGCTCACTCATCTCCCAACAAGCCCCTTTCACTCTTATCCTTTATAATTACCCTCTTGAAGTCATTATTCAAGTATATACTTCAGGTCAAGTCATCCATATTGAGAAAGCTTATTCAGCCTTTTCTGACATAGACTCTTATCTTGCAAATTGAAGCTCCTTTTTGCTTCCTTAATCTATTTGGAAGCACATGGGCTTGTCTCTTTGGTTCTCTACCACTGACCAAGAGATGCCAAATTACAATGGAGCAGCGCATCATGAAGCAGATGAAGAATTTGATGGAAATGAATAGAGCCAAACAGTGTCCACACCCTCTCCTAAAGTCAACGCTGGCCTCAAACTGGGTAGGGGAAATCTGCAAGCCACAACATTTGAACCTGGCATCATTTCTTTCTCTAACTTGTTTTCAAGGGGATCCATCTGCAAAGACATAATATTTTGCATTTCAATCATCCATTATTAATAACTAAAATAAAAATAAAATATTGTTTATATAGCGCCTTTCCTTGTTTAGCTCGAGGAGCTGTACATAATTATAATATTTAAATGATATGCTTGGTTAGAAAAGACGTGGAACATACATTTCACAAAATATTCATTAAAAGTATGTAAAGATGATAAGACTAAATAAAGAGGGAAATAATGAATAAAAATGTGAGTATGTGATTTAAAAGTACGTGTACTATAAAAACAAATCTACAATGACATGTAATTATAAATACCATGAAACGTAATAAAGAAGACCGTGGGACCACAGCCAAATCGTTTAAACATCAGACTGTTGTAAAATCAGATATGGAAAATAAACATACGAGGCACAAATTTAAGAATTATTGGGTAATTGCACTTGATGAAAGTACTCTTTTCAGAGTTTAGCCCTTAGGCAGTAGTGACAGATTAGTCTGTGTGTATGTAGCATGGTGTTAATGTACATAATGAAAACCTTATGAGCAGTAGCCACTCTCTAATAACAATACCTATGCTATCTCTCTTATACTCTTTCAATCTGGCAGTAACTTGCACCATCTAATCAGTCAGGTCAGCAAGTGTGGCACAATGCCCCCCTTCCATCCTCTTTTTCAATTCTCTGAAGCATTCTCTGTAATTTAATGGGAAGACCTTTGTTTCACTCTACAAGTTGCATTTATCTCAAATGCATGTTGTTCCATGCTGCTTAACCATACACTGATATACCTTGAAACTGCATAATATTTATTGTCTTCATTTTTTTTATCAGAAATACTTCATGACAGAACGACATAAACTATGAATCCAATGACAAAGAATGTGAGAAATGAATGACCTGAAAAGAAGCAGTAAGGATATGAACAGATTAGCTCACTCTGCTGATGGCACGAGATATTGTCGGTCATGTGACCTACCTTGCAGACTCAGCATCAGTTAAATTGAACACATTTTACTCCAATGGTCATTAGTTGTTTTCGTTTTTTTTATTGAAGTTTCAATTTAATAACTTCTTTGTCATGAAGTAATGAAAAGATACCATATCACATGATCTCTAAAACCATCATTCTCTTTATACGTATGACAATTGCACCAGGTTACCTTCTACTTGTTCGCTTGGCTCATTTGAGGAATTTTCTTTGAGAAAAAGGCTAACTCTACTCTTTCCTAAGATTTATTCTCATTTTGAATCCGTTGTAATGTTGAATTTGAAAGAAACATTTATCCTAGAAGCGCGAATGACGCATACATACATCCAACCATTTTTACCCTAGAAGCGCAGGAGGATGTACTTTATAAATGCGTCCAACCCTGTCGGCTCAAGACATCAGCCGTCCATGGGCAACGTAACTATTACAAGGATTACGTAGACTTCCTTGGTGGACTCCGCGATGGCCTTTTTCATGCCTCTCTGTGATGATCGTCGATTCATTTCACCTATCTCTACTGGCGCTGTTTATTCCACCTATCAGCGATCGATCGATCGATTATTATGGAGCACAATTTCAGACTATTGAGTCGAATGTCAGGTTGATAACTCCGCCCATTTTCTTTCCGTTTGCACTAACATGAAGACAACAGATTGGGATGACCAAAGCATCAGCTGAAGTGATAGATTCTGACCAATGGGATTGATAGGAGTTGCTTATGACGCTGGTCATTTGATTGTCAATCAACTTTAACTCCTCCCATTTACTATGTGGACACATGGAAGAATTGAGAAACTTCTAAAGACTTTCATCAACGAAAATTTGACCAGGAAGAAAGAAATATATCATGGATATACCGACCGACAACAGAGGCTCAGACATAGGGAAATTTTGACTCAGAAGTTCTTTGACATCGGAATTTTACAATAGAATGTGATTCACATGAGTATGACATTTGAACTTTTCCCACCCCTTCTCTGGTGATTTACAATGGCCACTGTCAGTCCCTTTCCTCTAATGATTGGGTCATCTGTATTTCAATGTGGGGAAGTATACACAGCCTTCACAACTGGATGTTATACTTCTCACATATTGCATTAGGTCGCAATGAACACATGGCTATTTGAGAGTACTGTGAGGTTCTGATTGGAGCTGGGCTCGAGTGGGGTTGGGGAGTATTGTAGTATCGATAGAAGAAAGAGAGGGAGGAGCAAATGAAGAATAAAGGAAGATAAGAGGAATAGAAAGGCCAGTTTTGATATAGGGTGGGAATGGCGAGAGAGGGAAGGATTAGACAAGTCTAAGGGAACACATGGTGATTGGAGGTAGCTTAATAGTACAGTGGTTAGTGTTGTTACAGTATGCAAAGGTATCGATAACAAAGATGGACACCCAAAGGGCATCTTTCTCTTTAGGAAGAATGAAAATATGAGTTATGTACATAAAATGTGTTTGAATGTGTGTATACTGAATGACACGGTGAAAGAAGAGTTTAGCCATAACGAGAACAGAATCCAGACCACGTGCTGATAGGAGGCAGGTAAGGGAAAGGGATGGTTATATGACTTTCAATACGTTTTTTACCTCTAAATGCTGTCTACGCCCTTTGTCTTTTTTTTTTATACCATTTCTCAAACTTCAATACGACGAGTAGGCCTATTCGATCTTCCCAATTAGAAATAAAGTATTTCATGATGCAAAAGCAGCTTCAAATTGGGACTGCCATAGTACGATTATCACACCAGCGGTCAACCTGTCGCACCTCTACGTCAGAGCTAAACAAAAAAACAAAAAAAAGATACTTACCATTGCCTCGACTCCAAATATGACAACATTTTCATATCTAGACAGGTCAGTCTGGAGAGAAACAAAGTATACTATTTTTGAAAGAATCAAACAAGTTTATATAGTCATATATAAAATGAATATATTATTAATAATTATCAAATGTACTCTGTGATGTCTTTGAGTATACCTGCCTAACACCAGGGCAACTCTGCAGCCATTTAGAATGTGCTTGATGGTTTCACAGCTTCCACAGAGTGGACATTTTTCACTCTCATTAGTCCATCCAGCATGATTGGCTTTTGTAGGCAAAAGATTGTATGTTGTGTGAATGATGGGATACCACATCATGCTATGTTTGTTCATGCTATACTTGTTTCCAAGTGAGTGTTGTGTGACACCTTCAAATGTTGTCCATCAACCCTGCAGGCCTTGTTGGACCACTTTTGCATTTTCTCTGCTCCAGATTTCTAAGAGCATCATATCTCGTCCTTCTTTAGGTGGTCCTTAAGACCACTTCTGCACTAAATTTATTTCCAAATCCTCATACAACCTGCTGCACGTGGCCTAAAATTTAAATGAATTTCAAAGCTTCTGGTGCATCTTCAACTTCAACAGTGTGAAATGCTTCCTTGATGGAAGACTTTTATTGTGCAGTTACAGGTCTTCAAAAGATGGATTTTTGGAATAGGGCTTCTTTTAGATTCTAAAAGGTCGAATGTAATTTTTTCTTTTATCATAAGCATCGTTGGAGGTAGGATGGATTTTTAAAAAAATCAACTTACATGAAAATCACTGATCTGGCACAGACTCATCTGATATCGACAGATAGATGAGGCAGAAGGCAGAACATAGGCTGATTTCAAATTTAATGTATCTTTCACGAAAAAAGTAATATAAACTATTATTCTAACATTATCAAGAAAAAGTCAGATGTGTACGAACCTTCCATAAATCCCTGTGAAAAAATGAGACCTTCTTATGCAGTCCCTTTCTCCAAGCCTTCCATTTTGAATACAGAACCAGCCATCGGTTCAACTCTACACCACTGGCATCAAAGCCATTTTGTGCAGCACACATAACCTGGTGACACATTGATGAAAGACACTCTTCATCACAAATTGAGAAATACTATAACTATAACCACAAATAATTCAAAAGCTTCATATAGAAAAGTAAACTAAAAAAAAGAAAAAAAAGAAGAAGAAGAAGAAGAAGAAGAAGAAGAAGAAGATGGAGGAGGGAGGGAGGAGGAGGATGACAATGACGTGAAAAAAGAGAAGCAGAAAAAGAAGATGAATTGTTTTCTTTATCTTGTGTTTAAGGGCTCCTTTCAACCACAAAGGTCTTCTCAGCACCCATGAAAAAAGTAAGACGAAAGGCTAGTTTAAATTAAGAGAAAGAACAAAATCAGTAGAAAAGATTTTCAGATAGGAAAAAGAAGTTGCTAAAAAGAGAAACAGGAATTTAAAATAATACGCATAATTCATAACTACCCAAGACTACAGAGAGACATGTTTTACAGACATCTTTCTAAAAAATATAACTAATGAAGAATGGCCATCAAGTCCCAAATTGTGCACACAATAACCACCCAGGATTTTCTACGCCCTTTGTGCACAAAAGTACTCGATTCATCTAGATATCAATTGACCCTAATAGTATTTTATACAGTAAAACCTCGTTAAATGCCAACTTTGGGACATCAGCAATCTTGGCGGTATAACGAGTTTGGCGGTATAACGAGTTTGGCGGTATAACGAGTTTGGCAGTATCACGAAAATAGTACTGCCAGAAAATATAATACATAGGTTAAGCGCCAAGTGAGTCATATTTATGAATGGCGTCAATGATGGGGGTATTCCTCCATACATACAATGCTTTTAGATCTAATCTTAATGGGTTTTAATGTTGATTTTTGCATATTATTTGTTGTTGCATTGTTTTGTTTTTATATATATATATTCTTCGTGTTTTCTGTATCATGAGCAGACATAGACTAACTCATCCGTACAATGTCGAAGTGGGCTATATGCAACGATGCATCTAAATCTATTTCTAAGCATGTTGTAGGTTTACTATATCTAGGCTAGGGTATGCGTTTATTGATGCACATTGCTCAGAGCAAACAATCTGATGTCGATTTCAATACATCTATTAGGGCTATTATGTCATACCCATACCTCATCAATAAATTGTGACCTGAGGAATAAGTGGTTGGGTCTACATGACTTTATACTTCAATGGCATTTCTAACAAGTACAATCGTCAAATATTCCCACTAATACAGCATGCAACTTCACTTCACCAAATTTTAAAGTAAATTCAGAGGAAGACCAATCACATCTATTGCCACAACCCTTAAGAAAGAAATCTCTCAAATTGATCCCGCCCTAAAGCTCAAAACACTGGAAGATCTTGAACATCTAAGATCTATTGCCCAGAACCACCAAGAATGGAAACAGCTGACAAAAAAGATCACCGAAATTGCTGAGGCGTCCTGCTCCAATGAACAAGATGCGAACAGCAATTAAGTCAAGCAAGTCACAATTGTCAAGATCTGTTGTATGTCTGGTACAATGTACTGGACAGCGGGAGGTGAGGTGGGAAGCGTTGAATCTATTTGAATGTATTTCATCTTCCCTACGTATCAAGATGACAGGACAGTGTATTCCCCATACCAAATACTACCTGCCACAACCCCGCATCAAGGAATTTAGCCCAGCCATCTTTTGCATCATGACCCTGCATTGCTAGTGACCCAAATCTGGCAACCATTGTGCAAGATCTGTGCTGGGTCACACAGTAGGCTAGGAGACCTATCTTACTGTCTCTAGATCTGAATCTAGCTCATTGTACAGTGGAAATCCATGATCGCATCAACTGTCACTGATGAAAAAATCGTATTTATACACGTAGATGATAATATGCCACTGGCATCGTAGATCTATCTTTTGGGTTGGCGGTATAACAGGGCATATTTTATTATAAAATTATAAGGACGTTTCCAGATCACCCTTGGCGGATGGCGATATAAAAGGCATCTCCATTACTTTTACATTTCAGCCGCGTCATTCCAGGCGAAAGTTGGCGGTACAGTGAGATTGGTGGTATAAAGGGGGGGGTGGTACAACGGGGTTTTAATTGTAGTATTTTTAAGTCATGCAATGCACATGAATGGGAGATAGCTATTGAGTAATGCCTCCTTCCGTC
Organism: Goniobranchus kuniei; assembly: GCA_025770095.1. NCBI lineage: Eukaryota > Metazoa > Mollusca > Gastropoda > Nudibranchia > Chromodorididae > Goniobranchus > Goniobranchus kuniei. The sequence goes on along the minus strand of JAOYNN010025801.1, from coordinate 3,569 downwards.
TCCCAGCAAAACTCCCCTCTGAGGACAAAAAAAATTCTGACAGAAGATAACAGATGAGAGAAGAAGCTCTCTATCAACTCTTTCTCAGCTCTTATGGGATGCATGGAGAGAGCTAGCAGTGGTCCTAATCTGACTCTCAGTTGAGGAAACCAGTGATGAATCTAAATCTACACTAGACTAACAAACCTGTGAATGAAACCTTCACAGGTTTGTTCCCATCCTCGTTGCCAATAACAAATGCTGTTGTCCTAGGTACAATTAAGGAAGAAACTTCTATAGATGAAGACTTACAGGAGTTGATAACTATAATCATCAAAGGTGATTGGGAAAGAAACAAAAATAAAGCAAACATCAAACCATATTTTGATGTGAAAAATGACCTATACATGTCTGATGGAATCATGTTCCGTCTTAGACAGGTCGTTATCCCAAAAAGCCTGCAGAAAAGAGCCATTCAAGCCGCTCATATCCTTGGACATTTAGGCATGACAAAAATGAAGAAGCTGATAAGAGAACAGTATTGGTTCCCAAACATGGATAGGCAAATAGAAAATACTGTTATGAATTGCTTGGATTGTCAGATAGTCAAGAAACAAAGCAGAACGGAACCGAACCATTGAAACTGATGGTGATACCAAAAGAACCATGGCACACACGAAGCCTCGAGTTCGGAGGACCGTATCCAGATGGACATTACAAGCTAGTAATTGTGGATAAAAGAACAAGGTATGTAGATGTTGAAAGAGTTACATCCACATCAAGCCAGACCACAATTAAGCACTTGATGAAATTGTTTTCTACTCACGGGACACCACATAGATTGGAATCTGATAATGGACCACCATTCAATTCTAAAGAATTTCAAAATTTCACTGTAGAGTACTATATCCAACATCATAGAATCACACCATTACACCCGAGAGCAAACGGGACAGCGGAGAGCTTTATAAGAATGCTTAATAAAACTGAGCAAATTGCACTTCTGACGGGAGAAGATTCAACAAAGGCGATTCAGAAAATGCTCATAGGATGTAGATACTAAGGAAAGTCCTTATAGAACACTGATGAATGGAAATGTCAGAACAAAATTGGATCAACCTGTCATCATTGCTGAAAAACTTAGACATAATTTAGACATGGATAGGAATGACCAGAGATACAAGCTATGAATGAAAGAATACGCTGACAGAAATACAACCCAAAAAGAATTGATAGTCGGAGATAATGTCTTAGTTAGGCAAAACAAGCACAAAAAAATGACTACAGCATATGAACCAGCATTCTATACCATCATAGAAAAAATGGATCCAATATTAGAGCTAGGAGATATCACGACAACAAAATTGTGATCAGAGATATTAGTCATTTCAAACTAGCTAACCAATTACTGACCTGTGAGGACAGCCAACAACTAGTCGAGGTACTGAATCCAAACGTAGACTTAAGGGAACGAATCTTGCGAAAAACAGTTCAGGAAAATAGTCAAAACCAAGATTATACAACACATGGAACAGTACAGGTCCCAACCATAGAAACTGTACTAAAACAGGAATCAGTTGAATTGACTCAGGAAGCCAGATCAGTACCAGACCCAACAATCCTGCCAAGAAGATCTACCAGGTTGTGGAAACTGGTAGAGAAGCTCAATCTAAAGAGTACCATTAGTGAGCAGGCATGTAAAGAAAATGTACATAGTACATTCAGTTAAAGATTGCTGATTGTTACTTGTTAAGGATTCAATTGTTAAAGAAAAAAAATAATAATAAAAATTGCTGATTGCAGATTATTGTTGTTGGAATGAGAATATGGAAAGCTCTGTGTAATGAAACAAAAATAAATAGGTATGAGAAATTTTGTCGGAGATTAGTAATAGATAACCACAAGGGAAGAAAGAGAAAAAAAAGAGTGCAGCATAAAGGGACCTTCTATTAAGAAAGGGGGAGATGATATATCCGATTCCGATACCATAATCGATACCACAGAGACGTAGTCGTAGTTGGAAGGGGTGCAATATAAAAGAAAGAGTTATCTGAGGATAGACCTCTTTTTCCACTCACTGCTCAGCCATACTTAGTTGAATTGACCACCAGACCCAACTGGACAGGACAGACTGGTGGTAAGGGAGACTGGAAGCCTTCACAGGTTTGTTAGCCTAAGTAGATTTAGATTCATCAATAACTATTCTGTATCTGTACAACAAAGGTCTTCGAGGTTTTTTAAAATTCAGATTTCCATTTTTTATTAAACGAATTCATAAAAATAATGCACTCCAAACAGCTTCAAGATCAAGATAGACAAAAAACAAAAACAAAAACAAAAAAACAGCGATCAAGATACAGACCTGTAAAAAGTTGACATACAGTAAATTGCTCTCTTTCTTGTCTGATGGTGTGTTGATGATATTGATCACTTCCCCTGTCAAAACTGTCAGATGGCAAAAGGTAAATACAACACAATTGCTATTACTGTTTGATCTGTTGGACGTCTTGAAGAGAAAATCTAAGATTCGTGATCAGTTGAAGAAAGCACACACGTGTGCACACACACACACACACAAAATCCCTGCCTCCCAAATCTATTGTCTAAAACACATGTTCATCTTATACTTTCTTTTATGGATAAGATTAATTTCAAGCTGATGTGAGGACATTTCATCTTGGGGATTTTCACTTTATTTCATAAATTTTCAAAGTTTACAAGGGCCATCGGAAAAATATTGACAATAACTTCAATCTTTTCCATTAAGACAAAATGTCCAGCTCTACACTTGAATAACTTGTGTTTGTAGACTGGTCAGAAGTCTACAAGCAGTTTGTTTTTGTTTTGAAAGTTTATGATGGACATCAGAAAAACACTGGTCCTATCTTCAGTCTTCTCTGTTAACACAAAATTCTCAGCTCCACATGCACAGTTTGTGTTTAAAAAAGTCAGGGGTCAGTAGTTTAGAAGCAGTACTTGCTTTCAAATCTTTCACATCTTTATCACAGCCTGATTTCAAATTCTACTTACCTAAAAATAATAGAACTTAACATAAACTTAAATTCAAATTCAAATGTACTTTATTAATCCCCATGGAGAAATTCATTCTCAGACCTGTTATAAAGTTATCACAGACACAAATATAAGGAATAGTATAATAAATATTGAATAAAAATGTTCCTAGAAATAAAATGTTACCAATATAATATACTTCAATATGATATAATATGTTACGGCATGATATGATATGATATAATATGATATGATACAATATGCTATAATATATTAGAATTTAATACAACATAATATAATATACTATAGTATATAATATATTATACTAATATCTAACATTGTTATATCATATGTACCAGTTTATTTTCATTTTGGACATGTATCTTTATATTTCTAAAATTATTTCATGCTCTGATCTTCTTTCTTTGTAATTGCCCCTCGGGGATAAATACAGCCTTTTGAATAGAATTGAATTATGGAAACCTTAATACATCAACCTTTTTGTTTAAAAGTCTTACTCCAAACAGTAAAATAGAACTTAAATGATGCTCTGTTTTGTTACTTATGGAGATATATCT
>JAOYNN010025690.1:0-12813 GCA_025770095.1 Goniobranchus kuniei | reverse complement strand
ATTATTATTATTATTATTATTATTATTATTATTATTATTATTATTATTATTATTATTGTTTTATTATTATTAATTCAGTTCTGGAGAAGGATGTTGGAGTATACGTTGATAATAAATGACAGTACCGAAATCATAATCAATATAATTACTCAAAAGGCAAACAAGATTTTAGTATTAATAAGAGGCACTTAAAACACCTGGACAAGAAATCTGCTTTGTCGTTATATAAAACTATAGTCCGGTCAGAACGTTACGTGAATATGCAAATGTGTTACGACATCCCATGTATCAAGAAGAAAAAATGACAAATTAGAAAAGGTTCAAAGGAGAGCAATAAAAATTTTAATGCATTTTGGAATTTAAAGATCCGAAGTGTACTGACAGATTAAGAAAAGTTTAAATCCCAATCCTAGAGAACACTCGATTATTTAAAAAAAAAAACAACAACAAAGAAAATCTACCATCAGAGAGCACATAGTTGTTATAATTGGAGACTAGACTAGCCTTCAGCCAATCTTTGTAGACTAGGCATTAGCCTTTTTCGCATACTATTACAGACCATATAAAAACGCAGTCACGCGGCGTGCAGTGTGTGTTCCAAATTATTTCTTTCATTTACTGTCACACACTCCTCGAAGTAGGCTAGCCTCGAGACCCTTCTTGGCTAGAGACTGAGCACTTTATCAATGGGCTCGGCGTCTAAACGTGAATATTATTTTAGTTTAGGCCTGAAGTGAGAGAGATCGTGCAATGGGGCATGCTGCGAGTTAATGATCTTTCTGTGTACCTGCACTGTGTACTACTTGTAGACTTGTTATTAGTTCAAGTTACAATATAAGCTCTAGATCTATGTCATTGTTATCAATTGTAGATACATAATGATCTAAAAAATGATGATTCTGATTTGAATTGTAACTATAGAAACATTGAATTACATTTCCAAAACCCAAGACAAGTGAATTTTCTCTACAAGTAACGACCATAGTAAGTCTATGTAAAACCACTGGTAATAAATTGTTGTTATTGATAATGTACGTTCTATTTTGTGACTTGATGTAGATTTGTGTTATTTTTCATAAAAAAATGTGTGCGTAGGGGTAGTCACAAAATGGCTTAGAAAACAGCGTAGTGCCTAAAATATTCACCGAACGCCGCTGATCAAGATACAAGACGTGGTAGACGTACAGGTCCACATTGGACTACAACAACCATCCTGGCTGACGATGCCAAGGTTAAATAATGTGCAATTATTTTTGTTTGATGTATGTCTTGGCAATAGCACATGACAAGGCGCGGCAAGTTTGTGACTATATCTACCTTTTTGTTTTCCCAAACCTGTTTGCAGGTGGTGATGGTGGTAATGATGGTGGTGATGGTGATTTGTGTCTGTGTGTTAAGGGTGGAGGTATTTGGGGGGAGGGGTGGGAGAGGGTCGATTCCCAGAAGTGTTATTTCTGTATTTTAAGGTGTTTGCTCTTCGTGCTTTATTCAAATAAATATGTGTAATATTTAAACGGTTTGGATTTTTTACATGCATATAGTCTAAAAGATTGGGGGATGGGGCGCTGTAGCTCGGTTGTAAAGCATTGGCCCGAGGACCCAGAAACAGCAGGTTCAATTCTCGCCACGAGCACGTACTTCTTTTCCTTTGGCGACCCAGGTGAAAAATGGGTACAGCTTTGGCTGGAAAAGTTCTCTGCAGTAAAGATAAAGATTGCATTTATATAGCGCTTTTCAGCATTCTACGAACAGTCTCAAAGCGCTTTACAATACTTTATCCCCTAGCAGGCATACTTCCTGGGGAGTATACGGTAAAGTGTACCACAGTTAGCGCAACAATACCAGCCCATTGCTAGGTACTCATTTAACACCTGAGTCGAGTGAAGCAATTGAGGTAAATTTTCTTGCTTAAGGAAACTACACGAGCGGTCGCTGGTGGGAATCGAACCCGGGACCTCCTTGTCTCAAGCCGACGCCTTTACCATTGAGCCATCCGTGCCCCAATAGTAGACTATTCGGGGAGTGATAGATAACGCCTGACACTGTCCGCTTCCTGCTATAGAAACTGGGATAAGCTCAAGTCCTATGAGGCCATCCGGCTCGAAAAGGACCACTCTTTTATAGACCTGATAGGGATCGTCTATGTGTTATAGCTTGACTGTGGGGTCGAGACTACTTACAATTGCGAGGTTCTGAGTTCGAGGGGCCATTTAATTTTCAACACCATAATAGTGTTCGCTTCTCACAAAACGTTTAACTTTCAACACCATTAATGTCATTCGATGCTTTTTATTCAATCTTTTCGATACCTCATTTAATTATATGAACCTCTTCCTTTCGCCATATGATTTATCACCTGTTACCCTGCTCACTACGGGGATGTTGACATTAGCCACACCAAGAAGTGCAACCATTTAAATCTACAATTACACAGCAAATACCGACAATGAAACAAAAAAAAACAAACAAACAAAAACAATTCCCGCTCGTCTAAAAAAAAAAACAACAACAACAACCACCAGAGCAACTGCTTATCAGTTATCAAGCAAAAATAGCAAACGCAGAAAGAAAAAAATGACAATTACACGCTCGTCTAACATGTAGTCATGCTGCCAGAGCATTCTGCAGGGGAAAAGTATCGAGTTTAGTAAGTATGGAGTAAGAATGGAATAAAGATTAGTTGAATCAGGGGTCCCACAAGGAACAGTATTTGGACCACTCTTCTTCTTGCTCTACATAATTGATATAGATCAAAACTTCTCATCCAATACCACCATTAGATTATTTTTGGCAGATGATAGCTTACAGAGATGATTGCAAATCATTGCAAAGAGACCTGGACACCCTGCAAGGGTGGGAGAGTAAACGGAAGATGGAATTCCATCCAAAGAAATGCCAGATTATTACCATCACTAGAAAACATAATACCAATAAAATATGAATACAAGATACATAACGAAGTACTGAGTGAAACTAAAAGTGCTAAATACTTAGGTGTAACCATAGATAGTGAGCTAAACTGGAAAGATCAAAATAATGTTGTCTGCAAAAAGGCAAGCTCAACACTGGCATTCCTGAGGCGAAACCTAACCAACTGCCCTAAATCAGTCAAAGAAAAATGTGTTAATGCATTTGTTAAGCTTATGTTAGAATATGGATACTGTGTATGGGACTCCCACATTAATCAAACCAAAAAAAAACCGCTAGAAAAATCCAGAAGAATGCATCACGCTTTGTAACAAACCACCACAATCACACTCCAGGTAGTACATCTACAACTATGAATAAACTACGATGGATCCCCATCGAAGAACAAAGGGCTAGAATTAAGTCTATAACTCTCTTCAAAGGCATAAATGACCAAATCGACATACCAATTAATATGTACCAAATCAACAACCATAACATTTGTACTAGACAAAACATAGGGCAAAGCTATAGAGTACCACATTCAAATCTAGATTGCCACCTAAATTCTTTATTCCCCAACTCATTTAGACTGGAATAGAATGCCTGATTTTATCAGATGCTGCAGAGACGTGGACTCTTTCAAATGGCTCCTCTGCCAGATTACCATGAAGTCAAGCCACAAGACATCATAGGCTTGAATTCACTTTTTTTTTTCATTTCATGCGCTTCGACAGTTATACTCATTTTTACTGAGTCAGTCAGATTATTTGAGGAAAAAGAAGACTTGAGGTAGATTTGGGTTATTTTTCATAAAAAGATGTGCTTAGAGTGGTCACAAAATGGCTTAGAAAACAGCCTAGTGCTTAAAATCTTCACCGATCGCCACTGAAATTGACAAGACTTAGATTTGGAGATGGCAGACACGAAGTGTCTCACTCAGTGGGTATAATTAATAATAAGATTGGGAAAACAGATACATAAGAAATGTGCACATTTGGAGAGCACTCTAATTAGGAAGGTTTAGAGACAAGGTGAAGGAGTTCAGATGGAAAATTTCCTTGGGTCACGTTATTTGGCCGCTTCTTGCCAGTAGTAAATGACGAGATAGTGATCATATTGCATCCTTTAACTCTGCCTTATTTGCATCTAATTCGTCTGTCATGTGTTTGTAATGAGTTTTATCATGATCCAAATATTTTTAAGGAACTTGCGTCGGCATTTTGGCTGACAAGTATCGCAAGGCAGTGATTATATTGTATCATTGAAGTCTGTCTGTCTCAAATGCAGTTAGCCTGTTTGTCTCATAGGAGTCAAAGCAATGAGCAGGTCTTTCCGAAACCCTTTCCATTGCACCCTCTAAATTGTTAGTCCACATACCTTGGAAAATAAGAGTGGGTTAATAGTGTCTGTTCTATTCTTGTATTGCTTTGTCCTGAAATGATTGAAGCTCCCTTTCTATATCTTCGTCATGAAAGTGTTTGGAGGTTTGGAGACAAGGTGAGGGAGTTGAGATGAAAAATTTCCATGGGTGGAGCTTGTGTCATTGGTTTTGAAGAAGAGTGCCTACTTGTACTTGTATCTTTAAGACTGTATCACGTTAATTGAATATTTTAATGTCAAGCAGGCTGAGTCTTTGCTGCAGAGCTTGATGTTTCTTCAATTAGTCTGCCCACTCATGAACTCATAAATATCCGAACTGAATCATTTGACAGAGATATATGTCGTGTTTTTTTACTGAAGCAAGAAAATTTTTTCTTATTTCTTCACTCAACTCAGGTGTTGAATGAGTACCTAGCAATAGGCTGGTATTGTTGCGCTGAATTTGATACACTTTACTGTATACTCCCCAGGGGGTTTGCCTGCCAGGGGATAAAGTATTGTAAAGTGCATTCAGACTGTTCTTGAATAGTGGAAAGTGCTATATAAATGCAATCTTTATCATTTTGTTGTTGTTTTATTTTTTTGTTGTTGTGATTTCAGATGCCTTTAACAGGTAATGGATTGATGTGGCTGGGCCTTGCCCTGGTGTTGATGATGCTTACATTTGGTGGCAGGGCATTTTACCTCATACTCTACCTGATTGCATTCCTTGGAGGGTAATTATGTCTTAATTCTTATATTAAGATTGGCATTTACCACACCACAGCTTACTTCTCATCAGCTTCTCAGGGTATTTGTTGTTATAGCCAAATTGTAAAGGCTTTAAACATCAAAGCAAAAGCCCTGTGGTTCAAATCCTCCTGGTGCATGGCTGACATTGGGTTTTTATGAAAGTAGACTGGCAAGGGTATATTTTATATTTTAAAAAAAAAACCAACAATAACAAAAAAAAAGTATTAAAGAAGAATATATTAGTAGGCTTATCCTCGTATTGTACTTTGTGTGGCAATGATGAAAGATCTATTTTTATCAAAGGAACTGGTGGAAAGGGTTTTAAATACTTTATATGTAAGAACTCCCAATTCTTTCTCTTCTTTGTGCCCTCTTCTTATATCTTTCAAGGGATGGTACAAATACCACATGTTAAAAAGCTTATTTATTCAATTTAACAGAGTTTGGACTAACATTATTTGTGGATTTTTTCTTGCTTTTTTAAAAATCCATCTTTTTGGAGTTTATGTCAAGATATGTGTCATTTTTGTTTAGATGAAGTTTAATATTCTTTTTTTTTTTTTTTTTTTCAAATTTACATTTTTTGCAAAGCATCCTGGCAATAGATGCTTATCACATAAAAAGCCATGATTTCAAGTTAACAATGATTCATTCAGATAGTCAAATAGCCTTTAGCACCTTCATAACATCATCATTGTGTCATCCTCATCACCATCATCAATCATGCCATCAAGAAAATTGCCTATCATTTGGTGGCCCATGTTGTTCTGGTCTCATGGAGACCTCAGTTTCAGCTTCTCCATGCACTTCCATGCTTGTGGTGAACTAGTGTTGGAGTCTTCAGGGTTGGGTGTCCATGGGGGAATGTTGTTGGAGGGATGATGTTGTGATCACCATCATAGGTGGGTGTCTCACTCAGTCTGGCTCTACGACTTGGATAACAGTGTTGTTAGTAGAGGGCTCAGTAGGTGGTGTCAAAGAAGGCACCTCTGAACACCACAGAAGTGACCCAGTAACAGTGCAGACCCCTCTGGTTGGTGGCCCCATGACAGCCTAACATAGATACACTCCCTATTGACTTCTGGCTTTCAAGATGCGATGAGCTTGGGCACAGTTATGATGATGAAACTGGAATGAGCGGCATGAGAAAAGCATGTAGCAGGACAGGGCTGTCACTTAAAATGTGTGGTAAAAATAAAAATTCAATAAAAAATAAGATAAATAAATAAAACATAGCCTTTGGCTTTTACCAAGTGAGTTTGAAAGAGCCTTTCCTCCTAATCTTGAAACTAAAACTGAAAGGGAAATAAGACCGGAATTTTAATTCACGTGAATATCTGTTATATTCTTTCAGTGTACTCACCATTGTCTACCAATATGGCAAACAAGCTGCTGCAGATAAGAATGCACAAGAGAAAGATGAGGCTGTGCGTGGTCCACACCAAAGTGGAATCAAAAAGGTACGTATTATTTTGCACTTCTTATAAATTTCATCATTTTAAACTAAACCAGGTAAACCGTTGTAATCTTGGTGGGGGCTTATTGTCAGTGGCTATAGTTGTTAACACATGATGCTACACCGCTTGATGCAAGTCAAGGCAAACAATGTTCACTATGACCAAGCACTAAAAAAGGTGATATGGTGAAATTTTATCCGGCTTACATATTCTCTGCTTGAACTGCAGATCATTTTACAATGTACCCCTAGGTAAGCCATTTATTCTGCTCACCTCAGTTGATTCAAGGTATGAATGACCAACTTGTGATAGACGTCAAGTGATCTTGTGGGATTGCTAGAGCCATTCATCTTAAATGATGCTGCACTGTAGACTTCCTAGAGAGTTGAGGTGGTGGCAGAATGGAATGACCTGAAAGGGATATTGTCAATATAGCCATTGAGCCTGTACTTGTATGGGGATGCAGAATGATAATTCATCTTGATCAAAATGGTGAGGAAGCCTTTAGAGACTTACAGGGACGATATGAATTTTCATCCTTTTAACTAAGTTTTCTTCTCCTGTATTGTGCAGTAAATCAGTCATTCTAAAGCACTATGAAGGTATTTCTTATTAATGGTATCATAATTTTGAATATTATTATCTGTTGAACAAACCTGTAGGATTTCAGAATAAAGCTATGGAATAGTAGCATCTTTTTAGGTACAGAAATGTTAATATGATAGCATCATTCATATGTCTTAACTCTAGATTAACAGATGGCAAGCAGTGGTTTTATAAACCCAAACGGGCTCGTAGGGCTGTATTTAACCTTGTCGAATTGAAATTATCGAAGCTTTCTAACAAAGCCTCTAAGCGGATACTGGATTTGAAAAGTAATCCGTTTAGTAAGTTAAGTGTTCTCCCATGATGACTGTTCATTGCCAAATTCAGCCTTTAGGATGAGTATTCAAAGTATTTGGAACTCTACAATCTTCATAACATTTTATGGTGTGTATCTGTGTAATTTTCTGCTGATGCAACCAGCAGAATTGAAATGGCAAAATAAGGAATGTTACAGCTTAATTATATCTGGAAAAGTAGATACATCCCAAAAAGAATTAAAACTGAAACTTTTAAAAGCATTAATCTGGCCAGTGAATTTGTATGGTTATGAGACATGGATGCTAAGAAAAGCAGAAGACAAGTAACTCAATGCAGTTAAAATGTGGTTCCACAGAAGGCTCCTTAGAATAAGCTACACAGAAACGAGAACAAATAACAGTATTCTTGAGGAGTTCAATACCAGACCTCAATCACTAGAAATATAACAAAAAGGATAGTGAAATATCTGGGCCACTGCATCAGAAACAACAGATGCACACTGGTGAAAAATAGCTGTATAAGGAAAAGTGAATGGAAGGGAGAAAAACGGAAGACCTCAAACAAGTTACACAAACAACATCTGTAACAAGACCCAGATGACGAATACGGTGATCATCAGAAGATGTAAATACAGGAAGGAATGGCATGATTTGATTCAGAAGACATTGGAGCTGTCAGCTACCGGCAGTCATGATGATGCTGAAAGGTAACAGGTAATCTGTGAAATTTTATCATGTGAGAGTTACCTCTTATTGTATGCGATGATGCTAAATTAACTGTCTTACTTATTCAGATCAAAGAGGCCATGGAGCAGTCAACTAAAATAAAGAACTTTGATAAACGAATGACTGGAGCAAGTGTGATTGATGATGTGTTAAAAGAGGTAATAATTTTTTGTAATGTTACCTTAAACCATATTTTCTCCCATTGTTTGCTGTTGTTTTCTTCCATTTTGTCCAGTTGAGCATTCATGTGGTGGGTTTTTGTTTTTTTTTACTTTGTATGTGATAATTGTTCTGGGTTTATTTCATTCACGTTGTATGTCTTGTATTCTTGTTTTGATGAGAGCAGAGGGTGGTGTTCTTTTCTTTGTCTGGTTCTATTCTTTTCTTTTTTTATACTTTACCTTGGGTCAGGTATTTTTTGTTTTGTTTTGTAAATGCTCAGTGGAGGAATATGAATTTTACTGTTTTTCTTTGGTTTATTTTCTGGTTTTAATTTTTCTTTCATCTTTTATTTGTGTTTTATGTTCAATAAAAGGAGGATGTGGTGAGACGGGCATTAGTGTATTTCTTATCTTTAATAATTTTGTGAGAAATGTTAAGGGCTTATCTTATTATTGTTTTTACTGAAATTAAAATCCTTGATTTATCATATTCAATAGCTTGTGAGGAAGATTGATTAATCACAAATATATATTAAAGCTGTCTCAAGCAATGTGAACCCTTGCATGTATTTGAAGCTGACTGGTCTTTTTGGCCCACCTTTGAACTCAAATTAGTGTCAAAAAAGAGAAAAACAAGCATTTGGAGCTAGGATAGATACTTAAAGCATCTTATGTACATCAGAAAAAAATAACAACTGAAAAGGAGATATTGGTTTTTCCATTTTGGTCTCCAATTGAAAAGATGTGTATATAAACTAAGGAGTTAGCCTTAACATCCAAAAAAATATAATATACTTTGTTATTTCAGGTGCTGGAATTTACCGTCAGAGATTACATTAAAACCTGGTACAGCCAGATAAGTGAGCATGACAGTTTCCTTGTGGATATCTGGCAATGTGCTCAGAAAGTGGTTATAACGTTTTCAAATAGGTGAGATCATCTGAGAAATCAAGCCAACTAAACCTGCATGTCCCATTGTAAAGTGTGGAGTGTATGAGTTAATAAGCATTTTAAGTTTCTGTGCCTGCTAGCAAAGACTACCTCCTTTATTTTGTTATCAGTATTTTGTCTTTCTGTGCATTAATACTGATAGCTTGAGTGTTTATTTGTTCCTTTTTTAATGTTGTTTTTAAATACTTTTAACTTTACCAACAGATCCAAGGAGGTTAATTGGACTCCTTATTTCACACAAAGATTAGTTGATGATTTTGCCTCTCATATACGACTTTATCGCAGAGCCTCTGAGAAAGTCTCAAAACAAGCAACTGATGGTATGTATCAAATAAAAGTGTTCATCTAAAAAAAACAACAACTGTCTTTATCGAGGAATGAAATGCATTTTTAAGTCTCATTATTATCCTCATATTCTCAAGGTTAAATTCTTGTAACTCATTGCTTGGTCTCCCCTTCAATAAAATCAAAAGACAAAGGCTTAAAATTTACAATCATTTTGCAAATTGTTTTTAAGAGAACATTTAAGAGAAATGGTATTCCTTTTTTTAAAACCTCTCCCCTGGCTTAATATTGAAAGCAGGATTAAATTTAAAGCGGCAGTTGTGGTCTATGCTTTAGACTTCTATCTATTTAAATTGATCTTATCCATATTGATACCTATGGGGGAGTGGGGAGAAGGGATTTGAAGAGACTGCGTGAAAATTTTTAGAAAGGAATTTTAAGCATTGTATTTCTGAATGTTTGTTTGTTTGTTGTTGTTGTTTTTTTAGTTTGCTCCTTTAGTTATCCTCTCATCTTGTCTTAAGAGAATTAATGAATGTGCAAACTTTTTGTAATATTTTGTTTCATAAAATTGTATTATTATATATGTCGATATTTTATGTCATAAGCATCTGCTGCCATTTTCATTTGAAAGGGCCAATAATGCCTCTGGCTGGCAATTTATTATCGGTGCAATGGTGATAAACCGGCTGGTTGGTTTACATTCTGAGCTCTTTAAAAAAATTTAATAGCTTCTAATTTCGTCAAATATCTTTTTAACCAAATTTTAGTCATCTGCTTTGTTTTGTCTGAGTCAAAACTATTTTTTTTAAAAATACAGTGATTTTTGAAAATGTTTCATTAATATGGCCCTTTAAATGAAAACGGCAGTGTCCTAGAGTCTGCTTTTAAGTTGTAAAAGTACTATATTAAATGCTTTTGTTTCTCATTATTAGTATAAAGATGGTAAAATAAGAGTTGCCATTCTCAAACAAAAAATAGAAACTAGCTTATGGAAAGTGTCTCATTAAAACTTGTTTGCTTTCTTGGTCATAGAAAATGTTGCTGCCCTTGAAAGTGCTTTTTTTGACATGGAAGTGGAAATGGAAAATGATCTATGTAGAGATTTAGTATGTTTGGAACCGGAAGCAGAGAGACGTGAGTGGATTCTGTAAAATTACTTTATCTGTTTGTTTTTAATTAATTGTCTTAGCCGTACTTCTAGATTTAGTGATGAGATGGATTTTTTTCTTTTCTTGTTTTTTTGCTAGTGATTTCTTCAGCCACCACTTTATTCTGGAGCAATTTTCTGGGGTATTATAAAAAAAAAAAATTGATACATTTAGCTTTAACTACATTCGAAGAATTACTGTGACTTTACAAAAAGCTGTATATCTTTACATTTCAAACATTGAATCTATTTTTAAATTTCCCTTTTCTGTACTATTCACAGAATACCTTCAAGACCTAAGTGAAGTTTTGTTATTTTTATTACTGCCAACAGAAGATTTTCACAATAAACCTTTCCGATATATTGTCAGGGTAAGTTCCTTTCCATTCTGTTATCAATGTAAGCTCCATTGCATATGACCTTTATCTCTCTGTTTGTTAAAGTATAATTGTATTGTGGGCTGTGATTGAAAATTCAAAACATTAATTGTTCATAAATCATTTAGTCTTCTAACATGAAAATGAAAGGTCCAATGGCTATGGACAATGAAAATTATCATTGCATTTCTTTAATTTTTAACATTACATCAAATGTCAGTTATTGGAGTCATCTAACAGGAAATATTCTAAACTTGTTTTTTGTGTATTTTGTGTGTGTGTATTGGAGAGGAAGACTGTGTGTGTGTGTGTGTGTGTGTGTGTCAGGTGGAGGGGAGGTGTTCTTGCGTACTTAGTGGCTTGTAATCATGTAAGCATTGTTTTAAATTTACGTTTGACAATTTAACAATTTAATTTAAGCAATCATTACTCTTTTTCTCTTACTTATCTGTAGGAAGTGTTGGTGAATGGAGTATTCCTGCCAACTGTTGACTTGTTGTCTGACCCAGACTACATCAATCAGTATGTCGCTTGGATGGTAAGAATTTGTTGATGGTTTTGTTTCTTAATTATTCTTATTAGATATTTTTAAAATTGTGATTCTAGGTGATTGCAAGAGAATCTTGTTACTTTCTCTAAGTTGATATTTTTTTGACTTTGCAGTGTTCACATCTGATAATTTTATCTTCTTGTTCACAGTGTTATGAAACATCTTTTACAAGAGAGACCTTTCTTACTGTGATTCGTTCAAGCACTTCTATGGAAGAGCTAGAAGCTGTGAGAGATAAAGTTGATAGTGACATAGCAAAATGGCGATCTAAAGACACTGGAGGAAGTGATGGTAAGACTTGAAAAGACCAAAAACTCAGGTCCAATGAACAAACAGAATTCATCTCTACAAAAATTATTAATTCTCCTGTTATTTTAACATCTGTCCGCCAGAGGCTGAGTTTATGTTAAGATGTGACTCCTTGGATAAAAAATTAGACAATCTTTACTGTATGAAGACTAGAAAGATGTGGTTTGGGTTTATGAAGCATGCTTTTTTTTTTCGTCAATTTCTTTACAGATACTGCCATCAAACAGAACTTAAACAGCCTCAATTTTGTGAGGGACACTTGTGAAGGCCGCATTCGAAGACTTTTGGATGGCCCTACATCTGACCAAATTATTGAAGTAATTTAAATGAGCTTAAAATGAGTCAGTTTGTTGAGTATCACAAGTTTAAAAGGAAAATGATTAGAAATTTTTATCCAAATTTGTCAGTTCAGTGAATAAGATTTTTCATCTGTAATCCAGGAGGAATGAAGTAAATTGTATTAAAGACAATCCATACTGAAATGTTTGAGGAGAATAATGAGGAGTTATTTACCATTTCATGTATTGGTTTATAAAATGCAATCAGAGTGGACAAAGATTTATATTGTTTGCATATCATTATACTGTCATTTCTTCTTTTTCTTTACTAGGAGCCAGAATGTCTGAAGTACCAAAGCTTATATGTATTAACTCTTGATGATATATTCAATAATAATGTTGCTCTTCAGTCTTTCATAGGTAAGAACTCATTTGCTTTGATTTGTAATCATATAGGATTATTTTCTTTGATGTACCAGTAAATCAGCTACGAGCTAGATGATAGATATACTAAACTCTACCATGCTATGCTACCTAAACTATGCTGTGCTATATGTACTACATTATACTATACTGCACTACAGAAGTAGCCCTATATTGCAGGCAGGCTAAGCTTTCGTTACCACTGAGGTCACTCACAGAAGAATACAAAGTAGGCAAATCCAGGCTCCTACTTATGTTCCA
>JAOYNN010025579.1:0-12815 GCA_025770095.1 Goniobranchus kuniei | reverse complement strand
CTGAAATATGTATCCAAAGCTATATCAAGGGCATTAACTATTGAGTATGACATTACACAACCTCGCTTGACAAGGTATTACGATGTGAACACATGAAAGAAGCGCATGGTGTAATACAAGTATATTCCTATGAGTCAATTATTAGTCAGTAGCTGGAAAAACACGACTGAAAGAGAAAGGTCTTTATTTTCTTTTTGAACTGTTCTTCCACACAGATATCTCTCATTAGGGAGACAGTAGACCATAACTATTGAGGCGATACATCTGTTTTTAGAAGTATACTATCAGATGACGATCTGAGACATCGGGCAGGAGCGTGCCTTTCCAAAAGCTCCGACATTATTATCAATCCCTTAGGTACATTATTTAAAATATGCACGGTGTTTCACAGGAAAGGGGGGACTGTAAAAGGGAAAAAAAAAAAAGATCATTACTCTTTATGAGCATGGACTGATTGATTGTGCGATTTTATTAGACAAACGTGTTTGCACAACAGATAAAAGCAAGCTGAATAAAACTCCATGTATGGGATCATGGCTCACGGTGTGAGAGCCTCTGTTCTATACGAAAGATTTGAGGAGTGAAATAAGGGAAAGTGCTGGGCCGATGTCGATATCGAGCACTCGATATCCGAGTACTTTGAAGTATTAGAATCGAATCGATTCTGTTTCGAAAGGATCTATACGTTCTGGTTTGTAAACAAGCACACTAGGCGCGACGCCTTCGCTTGCCGCGAATGTTTGCTCCTTTTGAACAAATGCTTGAGAAACAAAGAAATTACACATATAGAAATATGTATGTGTGTACTTTCTTTCTTAAAATCCAGCCTAAAGCTTGGCGTTGACTTAGATGAAGTCTAATTTATTTCTCATTCCAAAGCTTGAGTGGTCTACACCAAACACTTTTTTTTTTCGAAAAATAACAGACGTTTTGAATTTGGCAATTAAATTAAGCTTTTAGGTTTAATGTGCTGTGCACTTCGTTTTGCCCAACACTCTTTGTTGCTGTTTTTCTTATTGTTGCATCTTTAATTTTTTGTTTTTTGTTTTGTTTAGTACCATTTTTTCCAATCATTTCATTCATTCGTCCATTTTGATTTTATCTTTATTCAAACAATTACACACAAAATTTACGTCGAATTACACATGTGTTACAGCGGTACCATATAATATGACTATAATCATTATGTGTATGGCAAACCAAAAGCAGAATGTCTATAATAATTCAAGCTCTGTATGAGTACTCAGAATCGAATCGATAGCTAGGCAAAATTGATCGGTATCGACTCGATTCCACAATCCTGGTATCGGCCCAGCACAAGTAAGGGCGTTGTCCTGATTAGGATCATCCTCCCTTTGCGGGTCTTATTTTTAATCCCACTGGGTTCCATACCCTTCTCATCAAGATAAATTGACGGGGTTACCGGCTTAGGCACCGATTGTCCGATGGATGCAGTTTAACGTCGTACCCAGGACACTATGACTTAATGCCAGAGAAAAAAATTGTCTATTGTAAAAGTTAAAACTGTTTGATGAAATTTAAGATACAAGAAACCCTCTTGGAAGTAAATATAGTAATAGTGATCATAATATTTATTTAAAAGGCACCTTTTTTCTATCTAAAGGACACAATTCTTTTGACTCCTTTCAGGTATTTGAGCAATTGGCTGCACTTCCAAAATTAGAAGATCAGATTTCTTTTTCTGCCAATTTGCTTATGAAAACAAACAGATTCACATCCCAGGAAGATCTTGAGATTTTCGCCAATTGTTATTATAGGATGTTGTTCATAGGAGAAAAATACCAGCCAAAGAAGTATGTTGGTGATATAACGCTGGTCAAAGCAGAACAGAACAGTATTAGCTCCAGCAATATGGGTGATGACTATGATTTACAGAAGGTAAGTATTATATTTTGTAGTAAATTTTAATCCAGGAAATCCCACTTGTCACAATTTTTTTTTTTATAATTGTTTATAAATTGTGATACAGTCAGCAAGGAGACTCCCAAAAGTTGTAATTCACTATGCCATAGGTAGTGTGATCTTTATAACTCACTTAGATAGAGTGGAAGAAGAGATGGCATTGCAGGCTGACTAAGCCTTCCACCATAACTGGATTTGTTACTCCTTATATGGGGTTTCCCCCATTTTGAAAAGTTTTATTTAAGAAAGTACATGTAATGCCCTGCCCTTGACACAACTCAGTAACGGATAAGAAAAGTGAAAAAAGTTACTGATGAACTTTAACAATAAAATCAGAAATCTAGATTTTTTCAGATGTTGTACTCATATTGTGTCTGATTTCCATTTATGCTGCTTGTGTTATTTTTCACTTTGGGCATGTCTTTTATGTACATGATTGTTGGAATTTTGAGTGTGAGCCATGCTGAAGTGACATCAAGCTGCCTGGCACTTGGTGATAGATATTTAATTGCAGAAAAATCAATCTCAGTAGAAAAATATATACGGCTGTTAGGTGATCATTTGAATTGGGGCAGTAACATCCGTTTGAAAATCTGAATGCACAGGAATGTCATTATGAAAAAAAGTAAATTGTTAGAGTAGTTGAGGGTACCTTCAGCGTAGCTGTGGGGTCAAGGCATTGGACTTGTAAGCGCGGGGTTCCAAGTCAGGAGCCGCACTGTACTATGGTGCTGTTTAGTCCTTGGGAAAGGCTATTTACATACATTTCCTCACCCCTCTCAGGTGACTTTGAGCCCATGACAATAGGCAGAGGAGGATTTTGTCAATATGCTAAAGCAAGTGCGCCTGTAAAATGACTGCATCTCTGTATACTCCACATGGAGTTGAGAAGGAATTTGTTTGGAAACGGCCTGTCGGAGAAAACTTGTAAAGTGTTCTGAGCACATTTAATGGAATTAATGCTTTATAACAAGCTCAGAACTCAGATTTTACCAGCTCATCCACGTTACCTGCCCTGCCATCCCCTTATAGGTTCCAGAATCCTCAACTGTGAGGATGTAGAATAGATCTACTGCCAGTACTCCTCATGCATCTCGTAAGAGCCAATTAAGGGTTAATGGAGAGTTTCTTCTCGTCTGTCTTCTTCTGTCAGGCTGTCTTTTATGTCCTCAGAGGGGAGAGTTTTGCTGGGAGAAGAGAGGGAGGCATTATTCGGTGGCTATCCCCGATTCGTGTGCATTGCATAACTTAAAAGACTATCAGGATCACTTGCCATCTAGATGGATAGAGTGCTTTAGTACACAAAGGACGGCAGAAAATCCTAGATGGTTATAGCACACACAGTTTGGGGCTTGATGGCCATTGTTATATAGTTCTGATTTTTTTTTTTTTTTTTTTTAAAAAGAGATGTTTTCTTTGTAATTTTATGTATCATACCTATTGTTTATTTTAAATACCTTTTTGCTAACTTTTCCTCATCTGAAAATCTTTTCTACTTCTTTTGTTCTCTTACTTTAATCTAGCCCTTTGTCTCACTTTTTCCATGAGCTCTGAGATGAGCTTTGTAGTCAAAAAGAGGCCTAAAACACCAAATAACCAAGCAACCTGCTCTGCCTATGTATAATATATAGGCAGGGTGGGAATTACAGATTAGTGGGTACACCTAAACTGCTATAGAAATGAAATCTACTTATTTTCTCACTACTCTTCCTCCCTATGACTCAGTTGCGAAAGATATTGAATAAGAAAAGTATATTCAAGCAGGATAATACTTTTTGAAAAGCAAGACTTTTATCTTTTTTATTTGTATATTTTTTCAACAGGTTTGCTCTGGGAAAGTCAAGGTTCATGTTGTGAAAGGTGACCATGAGTCCTTCATCTTGGGCGAAGGCGCAAAACGGGTAGCAGAAATTATAGTTCCCTTTATCACGAAATGAACATGTTAACTGATCTCCTAGATGTTGTTAAATTGTTGTTATTTATACAAAAAGATTTTGAGTCTTCTACTTGCACTGTTGAGAAACTCAAGTTGAGATTAGTGAATATATGTAAAATGCTAACAACTTGAAATAGCATAAGATTGAGTGATACTGTCAGGCTTGGCAGATAGAAAGAGGAGAAATATAAATACACTGCAAATGTATTATGTGTGTATGTATGCGTCTGTTATATTGGTACATTGTTTATTCAAAGAATATTTATTATTTAGAATTTTCAAAACATATTTAAATTAAAAAGTACTTAAGAAAAATATGATTGGGGAAAAAGAAAACCCCCATGGGAAAAGGCACAAATTCATGTATATGTTGACAATTGTTGTGAAAACCATATTTGGAAGGTATCATTAGAAGATATTATTTTGTGTACTGCCATCTCTTAGACTGCAGGAAAGAGGAAGAGGATGAGCCAAAGTCAGTCTTAAATTATGTATTTACCATTCCATTGTTTCGTTTTACATTTGCTTTAGCTATTATGAAACCTTAGGACATTCCTGCATTAATTTTAATTTACTTAAAGTCCCATTCACTCTATATTGAAAAAAAAAATTGGTTCCACCTCTTGTCTTGCCCCTCCCCTTATCATCAACTCTTGCTCCATTAAGTACCGGTACTCAGGAAATCACGGAATCCTGTGAACAGGTTTTCCTCAGATGAGCAATCTTTTTTTTTAACGAGTTGCCATAGTAGAAGCTTGTTTTTTAGTTTTTGTTTTTCTTGTTTTTTAAAAAGATCTATTGTACTAAATATTGTGTTTTCATATGTCTAGCATTTAAATTGGTCTATGTTAAACCTTTTGTTCAATTTGTTGTTGTTTAAAACATTGCAAGAAATAAGTGTGATTGTTTTCTTATCCTGATGATGATTTATATGAAAGGCAACATTGATTTTCTTGGGTTTTTTTTTTTAGGTTTTGTTAAACTGTTGTGGTTATTGTTTCTTTTTTTCTTTTTTAGTTGTTTTTTTTTAAAAAAAGATTGCGTTTACCCTACAGTACACTTGAAAATGTGCTTTGTAGGTGTTGATATTACAGGGTTATTATCCCCTATAATAATCAGTGTTATTATAGGCAAAGATCACAATAATATAAACCAATTATTGATGCAAATTGGTTGCCTGTAGAGATAGATTTGCCAGTGTGCAGAAATTGAGATAAAGCATTTAGAAAAAGGATTGATAATTATGCTTCCATATGCGATACTATTGTTTTCTGCAAATTGAATAAAACTTCTTTTAGTGCTATTTTTATAGGGAGATCGCTAAAGTCATTTTATTCATCTGTTGTTTTTTTTTAATACAAAAAAGGTTTTAAAAATATTCTCTTCTTTTTAAACTTGAAGAGTCTGTGATAAATATTTTTGAAATCCCTTCAATCAAAATTTTGCTCACTGCCATATATAGAATGCTACAAAAGCAGAGTGAACCTTGGGGTCTATAGGTCCTAATGGATAAGAATGACATTCCTCATCATATAGATGTGCATTTAAATCCAGAGTTGCCAAAGATTTATGCTTCCTTCGTAAAATGTTTATACAGAGGTAGGGATAACTCATTATCACTAGATCATACTAGATGTGAATTGTTCATAACAAAGTGTTTGACATATCTGAGGTACTGGATAAATATTCTTGAAAATTATTCTGCTTGAAGGGCTGAATATTCTTCCTTTCATATTTGGTGTAATTCTATATCCTTGTTTGATATAGAACACATAATTTGAGATTAAAGATCAGTTAAGGCTTTTTGTGTACTAGTAAAAAATGCAAAGGTTATAAAGTCATTATTGATTCTAGCAGGTGGTTCAGTCTAAATATGCATAGACGGTCTCCAGACATTTAATGAAATCAATTTAATTGATGAGTTATTCATAATTTTAAAAGATCAGCACACGGTTTACTTTATAGTAAGATGAAGGATTTGGGAGTAGTGATGGGGATAATATTTGATTAAAAATAGCCTGCTTTGTCCCAAGCAGTAAAATGCATGACTGCTGATGTCCCAGACTCTAAAGGGTTTCACTTTCTACATATTGGCATATCCTAATGTTACGCACACTTTTCACTATTACTCTGTTGGAGACCAGTGCCACAAATGTTGTAACATCTGTTATTCCAAAATCATTTAATGTTCTGAAGTAGATGTCTTTTGTTTGAATGAGGCCAAATATGACTTTACAGCCCAATGACTTCCTACAGTATTCCTTTCTGCTCCTTGCCACTGCTCATTAATATTGTTCATTAAAAAAAAAAAAAGAGAGAGAGATAGCATTTATATGGCGCTTTCCGCCGTCCTAAGAACAGTCTCAAATTGCTACAATACTTTATCTCCTATAGCAGGCATATCATCAAGAAAGTATACAGTAATGAGTAGCAAATTCAGCACAAATAGTTCCTCATTTGACACCTGAGTTTGGTGAAGTAGTAAGAGTAAATTTTCTTGCTAAAGGAAAAACCATCATCCTTGGTGGGAATCGACTCCAGGACTTTCCTGATTCCAAGACTGATGCCTTAACAATCGAGTCATCAGTGCCCCTATAATGTTGACACAGCAAAACAAATGAAATCAGCCCAAGCACCATGAGAATAAGCAAGTAGTATTGTAAAATAAAACAAAAACCAGTCACTGGAATTGGAATGTTTGGAGACAAATATTATAAAACGAGATTGTTAGAGGATTAGTGAAAGTGAAAGCTCAATGCTTTCCCGCTCATTTTTGAAAAGTGTGTTGCTGCTGGAGAAACATTCAGAAACGTGAATAAAGACACACCGGATTATTAGCATAATCTTCACAACATTTTGTTACAGGCACTTGGTATTTTTATATATATGTACACCACTGGTTGTTACTAGTCTTATCACTTAAGCAAGACACAAGCCACTAAAACATTTATGTTAGATTAAAATACTCTTTGAAAGAGAATAATAGCAAAGATATTTGAATGGTCATGTTGTGTTTAAGTAAAAGAGAATCTTCTTTTCTTTTTCTATTTTAAGAATTAGAGAAACATTTACAATCACAAACAAGAAAGTTTCTTTAGCTCCAAAGCTTGGGTTACTCTTAGCTGGACTCGCCTTTTGTGTTCAGAGTTATCATATATATGTTAATCTTATTAATTGTATTCCTCAAATGTGGCTTAGAATTATATTAATTAAATTAGGATTGTTCTTCTCTCCTCCCCCTCCTTTTTGCTTCCTTAGAACTTTTTGCATTAAAAATTTTTAAATATAATTTGTTGTTGTTGCTGGTTTTGCACTCTCTTATGGGGAAGTGAAGGACTGTGTAAATACTTCAGTTGCATATCAAAAATGTTTTTTACTTCTACTTTCTTTCTTTCTTGTTTTTTTTTTTTACTTTTTTTATTTGCTGTTTTTTGTGTTTGTTTTTTTTAAATTTGCTGATTCTTGTGATTGTATTGCTGTTAACATGTCCCTCATCCTTTTTTCCATGTGATTCCATTCCACAGATAGTCAAAATAAATCAATTCCAAGTTTGGTTTTTATTAAAGCATATGAACACTTAGTATGAAAAGAATGTTTTTAAGATGTATACACACATAACGCTTTATCATGTGTGAGAATTGCATATGGAATTGACAACATGATTATTTGTTCACTTCCCATTTCTCATATTACCTCTCCTTTTTTCTCCTGAAAATCTATTCTACTACTTTTGTTCTCTTACTTTAAACTAGCCTTTTCGTCTTGCTTTTTCCATGGGTGCTGAGCTGACCTTTGTATCGGACTGAACCCTGAAACCCGAAATAAACAAACAAACCTCTCCTATATCAGAGATTTGTTTATGATTTGATACTTTTGATTTGATTTCATTCACGCAAGAAATATTTCATTATGAAGAATATTGCAAACATCACAAAGTTTTTGTTTGTTCGTTGAAGTTGTGCATTTTGTCCCATTTTGCTTTATTCAATTATCTTCCAATGTTGATGATTCTTGATTTTATGTCTTTTACCACTAGAGCCTTTCTTTTTT
Organism: Goniobranchus kuniei; assembly: GCA_025770095.1. Taxonomy (NCBI): domain Eukaryota; kingdom Metazoa; phylum Mollusca; class Gastropoda; order Nudibranchia; family Chromodorididae; genus Goniobranchus; species Goniobranchus kuniei. The sequence continues at coordinate 4,906 of JAOYNN010025579.1, read as the reverse complement.
TCCTACCATTTTGTTTTTCCCATAGTGCAATTGTTTTTTTAAAAAGTTTCTTTAATGCAGTCTTTTGCATGGCATTTGGCCTGACATATATCGTATCTAAATGAATGTTTTTCTATGTTGATGTTTTACATGTTTTTCAATGAAGAGAAGAGAGACGAGTGACGCAAATCAGCAAATATTTTTATGTTTTGGTCTTTTATCCATTTCTGTTGATTCAGTGTCATAAATAGCATCTGATTTTCCACGAAAATGGTTTTCCTACTGAACCCCAAAGACAGAAGAGAGTACATGTAGTAACTTACAGTTTGTCAAATAAAGTCTTGTCACCACAAAACAATGGTTTAGTTTTAGTTAATGCTGTATTTTAATTAATGTTTGAAGCAGAGGCTTGATTACTCAGGGTGTCCTAGAGGCTGTGCACAATAAACTGACTTTTTACAAGTATTTCAGATATGATTTATGGCTGAGAATAACAACACAAGACAAGAGTTAAATCAGTTTTTATGTTTGGGACTTACTGTTTTTTGGTCCTAGAATTTGTACTCTTGATGATTTGAAGGATGAGATAGCAACTGAGTGTCAAATGATTAATTCTGAAACCCTCAGAAGAGTGAAAGACAGTTGTATAAAGAGAATTGATGTGTATTTCAATGTAGGGGCTGAACAATTACAGCATCTGTTATGCTTATGGTCAATAAAAGTGATATTAATATTGATGTATTTTTATGAAAACATGGGTGGTATGCGACTTTTGGAACACACTGTATGTGGGGAGTACAGTAAAGGGCTTACTCTTTGGTAGGGTCGTAAATATTAACAAACAAGAGACCATGCATCAAATGGGATTGGAAAGAACACTGATAGACAAAATTTATCAAGTAAAGATGGCATTTATATAGTGCATGTTTCATGGTGTAACCATGCTCATGGTGCTTTACTCATCTGACCAACAGCAACACAGAACATTAAGAACAAGACTTGCAGCCTGTTAGGCGCAAATGCATTTTTTTTTTTAGGATAGAGACACTGCTGTTTTAACAGCCAGGTACTCATTCACTCCTGAGTTGAGTTGAGTGAGGTAAGCAGAGTAAAGTGTCTTGACAAGGACACAATGCCGATGACTTACGATTATGAGCCTGACCGCACATTAGTGAGGCTCAAACCCACGTGGTCATACTCACTAGTACTGACCAATTTTAATGCCTCTTGACTCTCAACTCGTGCCGAGATTTGATCACCACCTAGCCACTGGCAGCCACGAAATCACATTTTAGAATGTCACAAATTTAATTTCAAAAGAACACATATCTTGTCATTTATTTGTAGTTTTCGTCTTCCACACACTGCAGTTTATCACGCCGAGCAAATATCATTCATGAATGATCAATTTCCTTCCGTCTTTGAACATCACTACTACAGCAACTAGGGTGTATCTACTCCTCTTCCTCCACATCCCATTCGTCTTCTTTTTCATTTTGATCACCTCATCATCATTGTTGTCATCATCATCATCATCATCATCATCAATTAGAATCCATTTAATCAGATTGCCACTATTCATACGAATATGACTTGTATTGTTTAAGCTCATAGGTGCATAGGTTTATTGAATTTTGATATAATCAGTTCATGCTTTTGTAAACAAGGCATGTTTTACATTTATACAGGAGTGTTACTGTTTCACTCTGAGGTATTCAAGACTTTGTGTATAAAACGATTTTAAAAATGATAGCATCACCATCATCATCATCATCATCATTTTCAACTTGAATATGAAAAGGAAGACTACAAGGACGACCGAATTTTTGTGTGCGTGTATGTGGACACAGTTATCTTTCTAAGTTTTGAGAATGATTCCTCTGGTGTGAACGCGCTGTTACAGTCTCTGAACTCTTGGTGTACTAACAACAGCTTCAGCTGTAACGAATTCATCAATGTCTGGTGACCATAGAGTAGCTTGGTGACGCATTATCGCCGATGTCTTTATCAGGTTTGGCACCTGACTACCACTTCATCAATGAATATCCAAGGGAAAATGGAAAATAAGCAAATCCGGTCTTTAGATCTTCGGAATTTGGAGAAATAAAATCTAATTCAAAATATTATCGACAACTGGCTGTTGTCTTTGCAGCCATCATTGTTTTAACGATGGCAAGTTAAAAATTCGTATTGATGTCTTGTGGTGTTAGGACCAGTTTCACCCCTCTCTTATCGAGGATCTCTACTGTAACTAACATAGGCGAAATCCTTGTGTTGGCCAAAGACGTTCTCTTTACCTCGCCATGGATAAAATAAAAGCTGCTTCCATGAGTGTCTTCCTGTAAGGATGCTTTGCCCGGAGACGGCAATTCCATGCTATTCGTATTATATTAAAGTCGTTGGGAGAGGACAAGGGAGGCACAACCAATTCGAAGTAACGGATGGCTAAGCTGTTAACAGAGAACTTATGTTGTTCACCAGTGATCGGGCTTCTTAATGCCAAAATTATCGATCAATTTTACAATCTTGGGCCTTAAATTGATAAAGACTTGCCATGTGATGCACGATTTGAAAAGCAACATCACCCTCCTAAAAAAGGAAAACTTAAAAGAAAAGAAAAAAACAAACAACCCCCTAAAAGCAAGAGAAAAGAAAACAAAAACAAAACAACAACAAAAAACACCCCCTCCTAAAACAACCCAAACAACAAGCAAACAAACAAACAAACAACAACAAAGCAAAGTTCTGACCTTAATTTGATGACAACTGACCGCCTAATTTTAATGCATGATTTTAAAAACGCGAAACAAAAAACAAACAAACAAACATCTCCTACCTTAAAAAAAAAAGACACAACACAACAAATGAGAAAGCATATAAATTATGAAATGGGAACGTCACGATCAAAGATCAGTCAGTTTTGATGCAGTCCAAGTTCATATCGCTGAGTACCATCGTGAAAATACATGTAATATCAAAATGCAAATAAAGAAAGAAAGAATTAGTAGGATGTTAATCCCCTTGAATAGCCTAGTCGAACAGCTGCACTTGCCGTCCTGCTCCTCTGGGTATCTCTTCGTGCAGCTTCCCATTCTAAGATAGTTGCATCGTCAACAGACTTGAGGTGGTCGCCGACTTCAGGATGTGGATAGTCATTCAGCGATTTGTTCTGTTTTGGAAGAAATGAAAAAGATGCATGATATATTGAGAAGCGAGCTATTAAAGTCATTTAGCTTTAAAGGTGCCCATTTCGATTTGAAGTGGAACTTAACTGTTGCGGGGCATATCAGTATCAAAGTTAGTTGCATTTGGAAAATCAGAGTCATGGGCTACACTATAATAATCTATATCTTCTTCGTGGGCTACACTATAATAATGTATGCCTTCTTCATGGGCTACACTGTAATAATTTATGTCTTCTTATAGCTCATTAGAATTGCAAAAGGCACTCACAAATTGTATGCGTTTTGCTTCTTTTAAGTTTTCCGTTTTATAACTTCTTTTTCTCATCTAAAAATCTTTTCTACTACTTCTGTTCTCTCTCCCTATTTTAAACTAGCTTTTTTGTCTTACTTCTAATGGCTCTGAGATTACCTTTATAGTCGAAATGAGCCACACAAAAAATGAACAAAAAACAAGCCATCAAACAAAAAAACAAAAAACAAACCCCAAACAAACAACAAAACAAACCCAAACAAACCACGGAACGTCTTCATGCAACTTTGTCCCAAACCATTAGTCAAAAGTAGCCTTCATTTTATATGTGACTTTTCCGATTACCATACTGTCGATCGCCGGGTTCCTGTTTTGAAGACTGCCTCAGATCTCTTGCTCTGAACACAAAACCAATACGTACGTCCATGACCAAGTCATAGCTCTCGCCGGACCCCAGGAACCGTTTTCAACTATTGTCAAGAGAAGAAAATTGGCCTCGTTTGGTCACATAACCCGCCACAACTCGCTGAGCTGGGCAGATGACCTGAATAACTGGACCAACCTCGACATGCCGCATCTCCTGACCCGAGAGAAGGTACTGTCCTTATTGTCATAACTAATACCCCCATCCCCCACCATCCCCCACCTTTACAGCCAAATGACTGTGTGACTGAGAAGAGGACACACTCTAACATACCACTGCCAGACCTGGGCTGTATTCTGTACACGACAGAAAGATCACGGCCTCTGAAATGAATGGCCGCCGGAAAACATAATATATTGTCACAAGAAGAGACGACATGAAAAGCGAGACGGTACAAGAACAAACAAGAAAACAACCAGTAATGAAATTTATGCACCATCAAAGAAAAAAAAAAGCAGTTTGGGCGCATAATCAGAATGCAATATAACTAACCAGCGGCAAGAGCATACAGCATAGACGAAACAAGATTCAGGAAAAGAAAAACGTATGAGAACCCGGCTGGCCGGCGCCAAGACGGTCCTGGCAGGGCGCAACCTGACAACTGCAGATGCCACCCACATGGCTCGGGACCGAATATACCACTACCAGAGACGGATAAAGTAGGTACCGGTAAGCACAACATTTAAAAAAGATACAGATAGTTTATTGTCAGCTTTTTACGTGCCATGCTGTGCAGGGTCGTAAATGTGCATATCGCTTATCTCCTTCCCACCCCATCCCCAGTTACGGGGCGGAGCATACCATTCTGGCCAACACTGGGAAGGACATTACAGCTTAGCAGAGCAACCTGCTAGGCACATCGCACTTATTTTGTGACTAGATCTTTCGGTGATAGAGTGAGTCTACAACAACAACGATTGCTGCCGCTGCTGCTACTGCTGCTGCTGCTGCTACTACTCCTGCTGCTGCTGCTGCTGCCACTGCTACTGCTACAACTAAAACCCATTTTTACTGCTGCTGCTGCTGCTGCTGCTGCTGCTACTACTACTACTACTACTACTACTACTA
>JAOYNN010025578.1:0-19032 GCA_025770095.1 Goniobranchus kuniei | reverse complement strand
CATTTCATTCATAAGAAGAGGGCAACCCATGTAAGGACCAATCAGGGCAAGGAATTCATTGCGATGGTTCGTTAGAGCGCACCAGATGAACCGTGTGATAGGCTTGACCTCTCACGCATCCCGCTAGCGACAATTATAACTACACTCTTCATGAAATCCTGATCTTACTGCTATGTTCATGAAATTTACTAGGAGTCTTTTTCGGTTACTGCGTTTATAAAAAATTTAAAGGCTTGTATCTTCTCTTTTAATTACCTTTTTGATAATTTGATTAGATAGATAGATGTATTTTGTCACAAAGAACCAAAAATTCAAAAAAGTGATTTTCTCAAAAAATTGACTTTTATTGCATTCTTAATGAAAGCAGCAGATATGTTCAACTCTTGGCTACGATCACTTTAATCTTACTAGGGCAAGGATGTAACTTTCAACAACTGGTTTTACCCCACTCAATATAATGCAAATGATAACCTCAGACAACCATTGGTAAGTTTTGAAAACTACAAGCTTTCCATCTCTTGTACCACACTGAAAAATGAACAAGAGCAAAATGATCAGGCAAATAACTAATGACTTACTGTTGCTGTATGCTTCCCAACTTTAATGGTAAATTCACATTTCTGATTCTTTAAGGCTGTAGTGTTCACATCACACTGTGTGTTACCCATACCAAAATTTCTTCATGAAAAGGAGAGGAAAAAAAGCGATGAAATTACATTAAAAAAAACGAATAAGTAAACAAGAAATAAATTTTCCGTAAATCTAAAATGTTTGTCATGAGGACATCAATTGCACAGGACACTGTCATCACAATGCTAGTGAGGCTGGGAGTAGAATTCTTATATACTTGCAGCTATTAATACATGAGTCATTCTCAATAGTCGATTATTGGCAGTATTTCACATAACATTACATTGAAAACTAAAAAAAGACAACATCCAAGTTTTTTTGTGTCTTTTTTTCTGGACTATTTATATGTATTCTATATAAGCTGAAGAGAAAACACATACAGAATTCTAGAGACTACTCGAAGATTCAGAAAAAATGCCAGGGCCTTAGTCCAAAGTCAGTCTGTCAATCACATCTTGCATTGCACTGGATAATCTTGATGGTACAGACAAAGCAAGAGTAAGAATCAATTTTGCCAAAGCATTGACTTGTCAGCCTATTCTCCCTTGGATAAAGCTTTAGTGTGTGCAGCTTGGACATGGCAACTTAAGAGGCTAATGTCAGATTATCATCAAATTAGGAACAATTTCTTCAATCCTGCCACATGACTTAGATTTGAACTCTGAGCCTTTGGCTTGGTTGTGAGTGTCACAGCTAGTTGAACACAAAGTTCACAAAAACAGATAACTATTGAATCAAAAATCCTGTGATGGCTGACAAGAAAGAAAGAAACAAACAAAAACAACTAGATATAATGAAGAACATAAACCATTCGTCCCAACAAAAACCTTCCCAAATCATCAATTCTAACCTTCTCAGGCATTCCCGAAGAAGCTGGAAAGGACTTGGCTGTCCAACTTTGTTCCCAAGTTCATAAACTCTAGGGTCTTCCACTTTGATTTCATCAAAAAACTGCAGAGAAAAAAAAAGATAACATAATATTTCAGACTAAAATTGAAAAGGTCTTCCTGTTCCGTAACATTTCTTTATAGGGAATATTTATAATGAGTAAAAATACTAGTGTTACAGCGCTTAATGATAATAATAAATTCATTAAGAGTGGAAAACACGAAAAAGATATTCTTTTTGAACCAAAAATGATTTTGACAAAAAAGTGTTGAATTGAAAACATTTTTGAACTTAACATAAAATTCAAACATTTTGCAAAGATTGTGCAACCTCACAGGTGAGCATGCAATATTGGGGGGCTGGTGGAACAAAGGAAACATGGCAAACACCAGAAAGGACTTTGTAGTTCAGTAAAGTTTTTAAAACAAGTAGTGAGCAACTTATTTCAATGGCTTATGACATATCACCATGCTCATTTGATAAAGGCCTATTTTGAGCTATGCAAGGAAAACATCTTTTTTTTTTTTTCTTAACTGAATGTATTTGGATAGATATAATCGAGTATTTCGAATGCCTTTATTCAATGATCAAATCGATTAAAAGGCATGGAAAAAGTGAAGAAATCTACGTCTAGTATTAGAAAATGCTAATAACCTAAAAGACATTAAAAAAAATTAGTTAAGCATTTATTGAATGAGTGTGACAATATGTAGATATCTGTCTCTTTTTTGGTCTCTAACATTTTTGTTATGATTAAGTATTGAAACCTTTTTAATCATCTTTGGACATTAAGTGGGTCCATGTTTTATAACCCAATGTTGTTTTCATTCTCTTCACACAGGTGCATGTAATTGAAAAATAAATGTTATTTTTTTCAGAGGTGCTACCAGCCAAACTTGAAAAAGAATAAAAGACAAGATAAAAGGTGAAGGAAAATGCTTTAAAATAGATCTATAGGCCCTGTAATGAACTACAGATCAGCAAATTCATATGACTACAGTGGTCTCCGCTTAACATCCAGATCCTCGGGAGATGGAAAAATGTGGATGTTAGCCGGATGTCGATGCAAGACGGAGGACAAGGGAGGGCCTACTGACCCATGGCATTGTATGTAGCTCAATGATAGAATGCACAATTCTAAAGAGAAGGCATGGGCAATGTCTTTCATCGTGAGCTGTGAGCAGATTAAGTACTGTTTGGCTTACCTGTCAATCATCGATCGGGCCCATGAAATTTGGTTTTCACGATGCGCAATGAAATGGACAAGCATCAATGAATGTAGCTACATTCATACTATGCAGTGGGTGGGCAAGGTAGGATGGGGCGGCGTCAAATTTTTGCCTTATTTTGTTTGGATGATGAGGTGGCGCCATCTCTTCACACTGGCCAGCGCTCATAAACTTATAGGCTAATTGATCACTGGCCAGATGGTTAGCATTATGCATTCCCCTTCGGCATGTCTGAAAAGAGCTGTGCTTAACAATGGGTAGGGGAGTCTTGACTGGTGTCATCGTTTAACTGTTTGCATATGTGAAATGGTGATAAGCGTTTTCTTTTGTTGTGGACGAAGAGGCTGGCATTATGCACTCTCCTTTTTCGGCATTTCTGAAATGTTCAGGCTATCGATCCTTTTTTCTTCTGTTCTTTTTTTTTCTTTCGTTCAGGAGGGAAAACGTTCTCCCAAAATGTAGATGTTAAGCAAAGTAATGGGGAAAATGTGGATGTTAGAGGGGTATTTTTTAAAGAAACAATTCCGTATCATGGAGAAATGTGGATGTAAGGCAGATGTGGATGTAAGGCGGGTGGATGTTAAGCGGAGACCATTGTACTATCAAAAATTGTCAAAGATTCTTCACGGCACACTGAAAGTTAAATTATGCATCCTTTTCCCAATTGCTTTTCTTTTAAATCCATGAATGTAATGGTAATATGATGTACATACAGAAAGGTCTGAAATACTGTGTTTCAGCTCTTGATCAGATATTTTGGTGGACAAATCAGGTATCAAAATCTTCAGGGTCTCTTTAGCTGAAATATCAAAACAATACATAAATTTTCTGATTTTGTGATCAAAGCATATCGCAATCCTAATAAAGATGTTAAGAAATAGAAATAAACAAAACAACAAAACAAAATGCATTTTAGGCAAAACAAATATATGCCCCTACTTATATGATAACTTTTCATTGAATTTAAGACAGAACTGTCAATTCTGACCATGAATTGATCAGATGATTTTCTTCAACACTGGTCAAGGACTTCTGATGTCTAACATGGGTATGGGTCGTGAACAATTATTTATACACAAATGGCTACTGTAGCAAAATATGCAAAAATTACATTTCATTATTTTGACAACAAAATTTAGCACTTTTCAGAAAATATGTGAAAAAGATAAATCATTAAATTATGAATTTGATTGCAAATTCAAGGTGCACCTGCTTCTTGCTTTGCCATTTTCTTGGATGATGCATAGCCTGTCCCATATTCAATATTGTTGATCATCACAGTAGCACCATAAGGTGTCTTTGAATTTTCTGTTCCACAAAAAAATAGACGAATGTCATTTTAATAATAATAAAGTTCATTTAATTTTAATAAGCTTTGTTTACTTTTTAAACTGAAAACAATACTGAGTTTGGATAATAGCTTCCACGAATACACATTTTATTCTATGTAAGTAGCAATTTGCACTGCCATAGGTTTCGTCCGTCATCTCACAAAGTGGCGTACCTGCAAAATTGCCATTTTAGGTGAGAAAGGTTTAAAATTTTGGCCACGGTTATTTTTATTCAAGTATGCAAATGTGGCTATCTCATGTAAGTCAAATACTATTGGGAATAGCACTTTGGCGCTTTGTGTGAGGGTAGATGTCACTAAGCTGAACAGCGCTGAACAGCATGCTATTATGTATGTATATGTATGCAATTTATTTTTAAAGCGCTTAAAATATTTTTACAAATCTGTAAGTGCACATTGTTGATAATTTACATAAAACAATGTGATAAAAATATTAATAATGACATGTACGTTAAAAATTAGCACAAAAATAAAACCTTATAAATGACATTGCTTATTATATAAAAATTACAATCGAACAATACTCAATCAAAGGAATTCTAAAAATTGTTTCGGTAGCAATAAAAGCAAAATATGTGGAATTTTTCCAAGACTATAAGAGAGTACATTTATGAATATAAGCTTCTTGGGGAAAAAAACGTATTCAACTTCCTTTTAAACTCGTCTTTGGACATACAATATCTAATGCTCATAGACAGGGCATTTCAGAAGTTAGGTCAAGGAAAGGAAAAGGCTCTTTGGCCTATTGTTTTTAAATTTGTTTTTGGAATGGTGAATATCCGAGTGTCAGAACTTGAGCGTAAGGTTCTTGCAGGTAGACATAAATTGAGCAGATCTGACAGGTAAGATGGAGAGTACTGTCAAAATACTTAAAGCAAAGGGAAGCAATTTTGTATTCAATTCTCTCCCACCAGGGAGCCAATGAAGTTATCTCGACTTTCTCTTCTATTTTTTCAGAGAAAAACTCTGGCAGCATTGTTCATAGCAATTAAAATTTTTTTTAGGAGATTCTTAATTGCTCCATACAGTAGAGAATTGCAATAAATCAATTTTCATAGGAACAAAATGCACGTCAAGCTTTTTGGCCGCCTATGTTGTCATGAATTTTCTTACATTATGACTTTTCTTGATTCTAAGATAAAATTGATTTCCATAAATTTGTAACGTGTGTTCATTCTCGATCCATCATCGAAAAAGATTCCTAGATATGTAACACTTTTTAGTGGTGTTATGTGAGAAGGGCTGACCAACAAAGCAAATTTAATGGCTCCATTAATTCAAACCTTATTGAGTGTTGGTTTATGCTCAGAAATCAGACATCCACTTTTAGATTCATTCAGCTTAAGGTGATTTTCAATCATCCATGTTTTCATTTCGCCCAAACAAGTCTCAATTTCGAACGTGTTATCGTCAAATGAATTTCTACTATTTTGACAGCTGACATAACAGTAGAAATTCATTTGACGATTAAAAAAAAAGAAGCTATTTATATAAAGCTATTAATAACTCTATATCACCAAAATTGTGAGATGAGTCATGGTTTACATTATATCTCAGTCATGTGTCCTTTCTGTCACACCCACTTATTAATTTATTAAACTCAACTTACCAAGTTCCTTAAAGACATATGTTGGTTGAAGCTTCAATGTTCTTTGCATATATTCATGCAAAATGCACAGGAATGATTTTCCAGATGGGTTGAGCACAAATTCTGTACAACAAGAAGTCATTTCTTCACCGTTAAAATCCATAACAAGACTAACGTAATACAAAAAATAGATATGTTGACAATGAGCAATGAATTGCTTTATGTTGTACTCTCAAGTGCCTATTACAAATGATATCTGACAAGCATATAATTTATTGACAAAAAAAACAGAAATAATAGAAAGAGTAAAGTTTACATGAGAATCATATTATCAGGGCTTTTATGCTGCGCTTAATCCATTACATGCTTGAAGCACGTCGTAAGGTTTCCCAGACAGGCCTTTTCCAATCAAATACCTTCTTAACTCCATGTGGAGTTTACAGAGGTGCAGCCATTTTACAGGTGCACTAGCTCTGGCATACTGGCAAGATCCTCCTCTGCCCATGGTCGGGTACTCAATGATACTTGAGTGGGGTGAGGAAAATATATCTTAAAAGCCTTTCCCAAAGACTGAAAAGCGCTACGGCATGGCCCGGATTCAAACTCAGAACCTCTTGATTATAAGTATACTTAAAATGAGAAAGAGTCTTTAGTCAAAAGACTCTGTGATTTCAATAGGTCAGGTCATTTTCATTAACAGCACTGACAAAGAAAAACCTTGCAACTATTGTCAATTTTGAATTAAACCTTAAAATGGTAGTAAAATCTATACCCACAGGATGAACTAAAATTTATATAGTAGTGGCCACCGCTTAACTGTATGTTTCCTCTAATTGACCACTATATATGAGGGAAATTATTTTAAAAAAAAAAAAAAAAAAATCAAATCCCTAAATGACTAGTCATAAAACAAGGTTTTCACCTGGTGGCCATCGTGATGAGCAAAACACAACACATGTTTAAAATTTTTCTTTCCTTTATGGGCCATCTGAGTCTATATAATTTGGACAGAATCAGCCATTTGCTATCTGCTCAAATAAATGAAGCGGGTAGGACCAGCATGTTTAGAACTATGCAATATCATACAATGACACGCACTGCCAATGACTCCTACTGCTTGTCTAGCAAACGCTACACCCACCCCTTAATCTGTGTTCTGGCTTTGACTAACCATGTACGGCAATTACTCATTAGTGACTGCCCCTCCTTCTGGTTGTGTGTTGCTACTTTAGACTGTCCCGCTCGTTGTGCAATCTCTTGACCCAATTGCTTCCTCAAGGGGCAAACGCTTGTAGTATTTCTTTGGTTTATGTGCAACCCTTGGAATCATTTCCTATATCGTCCCTGAAAGTCTCTAAACGCTTAAGTCCAGAAAAGCAAATTTTACAGGAGAGACAAAAAAAAACCCCCTGAATAAATAGTTGAAAATAGAGAAGAAAGTATGAAAGTCCTGTGACAAAAAAATGTCACTTTTATTAGTTTCATGGGTCTGATATTTATAGAAGAGGTGTGTTGCGCCCATTGTAGTTGAATAAAGCCAAAAAAAAAACGATTAAACATAATTTTGGACTTATGTGTTTAGAGACTTACAGGAACGATATGCTGTACCGGATATTTGTTTAAGTGGACTCGAGGCTTTTACTAAGTTTGTTGGTGGTGCTGCTTTTCCTTTTCACATGCCATCAATGAAACAAGGCGGATTTTAGTTAAGAGCTTTTTAGCAATAAGTGTGAGATGGGACAAGCAGGCTTTGTGTTTGTGTGTGTACAGATGCAACACACCTAAAAGTGGGCAGGAAGTTGTAATCACAAGTGCAACAAGTCCATCCAAGCACATGGTTTATGTTGGATCGATACTCTAAAATTCAAGTTTTCTATCATTCTCAGTTCTACCCATGTTATAGTCGACATTAAATTTCATCCCTCTAACAACAAAATAAATTTTTTTTTTTAATTTTAAAAATCCACGGTCAAAGTAAGATGTTAATGTGATTATGGGAGACATTCCAATAGTCAGTGCTGCATGTCAAGAATGTCACTGAATGAAATTACTTGGCCGTCAGTCACTGAGTCAACTTTGCCTTAAGTCATCCATTCTGCCTAAATAATAATAATAATAATAATAATAATAATAATAATAATAATAATAATAATAATAATAATAATAATGACACTTTTATAGCACTTTCCATATCAAAGAAATCTCAAAGCGCTTTAAAAGAGCAGGTAAAACGTAGACATTATTACAATTGTAAAAGTATGACATTGAGATGCATTGATACGCTTAAAATAAAATAGTTGGAAAGAGAAGACTGCTCCTGGACAGCCAGATGTTAAGCCATTAAGTATTGTATGAGAAATATCGTGTATCCAAAAAGAGAAACTGGTGTGTGAATACAGCATTATAATATAATTAAAAAGCTACATAGACAGATAATTTACAGACCCAAAAAAACACATCAACTCTCTAAATAACTGCACTGATCAGCAATGGGCATCAAGCCCCAGAATTGTGCACCATGATAACCGCCCAGGATTTTCTGCCGCCCTTCGTGTACACAAGTACTCTGTCCATCTAGATATCAAATGCCCCAAGAATACTTTTACGTCATGCAATGCATATAAATGTGGGATAGCCATTGAAAAATGCCTCCTTCCTTCTGCCAGCAAAACTCGCCCCTCTGACACAAAAGAGCCTGACAGAAGCCAGATAAGACACAAAGCTCTCTCTCAACCCTCACTCCCATCTTATGAGTTACAAGGGTAGAACTTGCAATGGTCCTATTCTGCATCCTTTCAGTTGAGGAACCCTAGATCCACAAGGGAGATAGAGTATAGAGAGATAATGTTGCTCCACAACAAGCCTTTTTACATAAGCTAAATGTAGATCTAAACTAAACAACATAATGTTACTTATGATGAAACTTTTGCTCCCTATTACAGTAGATTCTGCCCGTTAGCACGGTGCTCGGGAGAAGGCCAAAGCATGCCCTTGAACAGACCGTGTTTATACACGAGGGCTGATAGTTGGGAGGCCAGGGTCGTATATTACCGATTGCTTCCCTTGACTGTATTTAAGCGTAGCACCCCTTGTGTATCCTTTGTCGACAAAGAAGTTGCAGTAATGATGGGTAATGGAGTGATAGTGAAAGAACAGTCATTCACACTTACACTGACGGACAGAGTTGGGCAAACTAGATTAGAGATCTAGTCATAAAGAAAGGAATGGGCGAAGAGTGGGTGACGTTGGAAAGATGATTGAATCATAGTTTAAACACTTTAAGTCATAAAACAATGACAAGGGTGACTGCCAAGATTGCTTTTCCAGGTTTTCCTTGCTTCTCTACAGATTGTTGGTTCACATCAAAGGCGTTGATCGTCCCAAGGCCCCGGCTAGACAGTCTCTCATTCACACTCGTCCCTTGTCATCGCCTGTCGTGTCTAGACACTCCATTGTTAGTGTGAGCATCCTACCGTACTACAAGTGTGTTGTTCGTCATATTTTATTATCCATAGTCCATGGCCATTCATTCACACGTATTTACATCCATTTTATTATACACTAATCTGTATTTTCCAAAATTTTATTATTACCATTTTGCAATTTTATGACCAGCACAGCGTGCGCTTATCCGACATGACCATGCTTATAGGCATGCCAATTATATAGTAAAAATTCCGTCAGAACCCAAGAGCGTGCTCTTGCTGAGATCGTGCCCTTGCACGGCGTGCTTATGGGCAGAATCTACCGTACCTCTTTAAAAAGTATTATCTCAGAAATCATAGAAATAGTATAAAAGGGACCAGGGAATACAGATAACATTGAGCTAGTATAAAAGCTTACCCCTCTTCTTTCCTACACCAACAGAACCATTGGGTCTATTGCCTCCTATGATGGGACATGTGATGAGTTTGGTGGCTGATGGCTGTGGATGTGGGACGAAAAATGAATAGGAAAATGAGACACACAGAGGGAAAATAAAATGAAAAAAAGACATACAACACACGAACAGTCTTGACAAAATAAGATGAAACAAATCATACCAACCAAAATGCAACTTTTAGGATTAATCTGTTTGCAGAATCAAGTCGTCATCATCAAATATATTCAAGTTGATTGTCTCGCTTACTCTATATCTTCATGTTGCTCCAAAAATGAAACCCCAGTTTTCAAATTTGTATAAAATACATGAAGATTTATTTTGCACAACCTTAAAAAAAGCAAATCAGCGAAAGCAAAAGGGATTCTTCATTACCAATTCTGGACGGTTGCTTCGATTTCTCTCTCCTATATGCTTCCTTCGCTCTTTCCATGTTCTAGAGGTCAAGATGAAAACCAAAACCACAAACATTAAGACCAACTGTATATGTACAAAGACTCATTGAATAATTTAATGACTGTTTAGGCAAGGATGAAGATGAAGCTGATAAGATATGGATTTAAAAAAGATACAGATTGCATTTAAACAGTGCTTTTCACCGTTCTAAGAACAATCTATCACAGCGCTTTACAATACTTTATTCCCTAGCAGATACACCCCTTGGGGAATAGACACTAAAGTATAGAATATTCAGCATAACAATACCAATCTATTGGTAGGTACTCATTTAACACCAAAGTTGAGTGAAATAATAAGAGTAAATTCTCTTGCTTAAGGAAAAAACACAAGTTTTCGCTGGTGGGAATCAAGCCCAGGACCTCCCGATCCCAAGACCAACGTCTGAAACATTGAGCCATCTATGTGTTTATGTATTTCTCAGCTGCTCTAGTGTTCCTTTTTCCCAACATGTATTCATCTGATGAGCTAATTTCATAAATGAGTCTTTTATTCTAAAAAGTCGGTATTGCAAGCTGATACAGGTTGTTATAGGTGGTGATTACTATAGAAGTAATAATAACAATAACAATATGTGTGGCACCATGAGAAAACCCTTCACTTTGGTCAAATTATGCATTGTTACTTATCAATGCCATCTGATTCTCCAAGCTTTCCTGAGTATTTTGCTTTTTATTTCATCAAAATATCTTAATTATTGCCAAAGATATGGCAATTTAAAGACACCGGGGGTAAAAAGTAAAAACTGGACAAAACGGGTTTTAAAAGTTGGAAAACATTTTTCTGACCTTCTACTTGGTGTTCCTGACGCTAGGAGCCTTAATATCAACCACAAACATCCTCAAAGTTGATAACATCATTGAATATATATTGTTAATGTAAAAATATCAAGAAAATATGGTAACTTACAGTTTTTCGATGTTACATCTGTCGTTTTGATAATGTCCATTTACAGCGTTTCTTTGGCGGCTCGGGCTCTTCATCAGCTTCTTCATCATCCATCTCATTGGTTGCCCTGGGTTGTGGCTGGGAGGGCCCTGGTGCAACAATGTCTTGAAGCTTTTCTTTGACAAATGGTCTTATATCATGGAAGAGGTACCACTGCCGTTTCAGATTAAGACCATCAACTGGGATGACGGGTAGTACAGTCGGAGGAACTTTGACTTTTTTTTGAGAATGAGAATTTTCTCTGGCGGGGAATCAATCCCTAGCTTTCAGGTAACTGATCCATCATTCTCAAAGATTAAACGTTGGTATTTCTTGATCCCCTTTAGCTTTTGAAAAAAAGGGGAGAGGAAGGTGGACCACCTGAAGGTTGGAACCAGTGATGGTCCATTTCCTGTTCCAACAAGTTCTGACGAATTCATGATCCTGGAATTATCGGCAATGTCAACAATGTCCTGTAAGGAGTCGACTTTTGTTTTTTTGAACCTTCTCTTGATTAGTCCAAATCCTCTGTCTGGGCTAAATTTAGTATAGCCCGTAATTAGAAAAGACAGAGTGATTCTTTCATTGTAGCCATTCATGCACCGCCACATCAGGTACCACAGCGTGCATGAACAGGTCTGTCTCCCCAAGCGAAAAGTTATCCAAGTAGTAATGAATATCAGACACAACAATGTTGGCCCCTTTGCCACATGAGTGAGCCTCATCAATTAAATAATTTACTTGTTTTTTCAATGGCTCACAGTTTATTCCGAATAAACCACACTTACGAGGTCTCTTGAAATAAATGGGGCCGGGCTGAAGGGGATCTGATGGGTAATGCATCTGTTGGGCATGATCGAATGAAATGTGATTGCGACCCTTGAAAGAGCAATGCTCATGTCTTCCTGGTTCCATTCTTGTTGGTAGTTCACTTTCTATTTGGAGGCAAAGTGTTTGATAATATTCCATCCCTTTCCTCACCTCTTCCTGTGTTGTTTCAGCTCTTTAGGGGCTTGTTTTTTTATCATCTGCCTTTCCTGCGTTGCGCATCACCTTAATGGCCCCCTTTTGGAATATCCAGCAGAGGTCACTGGCTGGAGGCACTGTCCTGATGTGAGGTAACAGACGGTTCCATACATCTCTGAATACACTTATCTTTGCAACACGAAGACCTCCCTCAGATGCAGCTGTGGCATATTTCTCATACACAAGTTTTTTGGTGCATTCGTTGGAAGAAGTTTTGCATCACTTTTCCAATGACTTGGTGTATGTCCGGGTAACATTATGGAATTCACCACGGCATAATTAACAATAAAGTCAACAACGTTCCAAATATCTTGAAAGCTCAGTGCATGAGTAGGGGCTTTTTCTTGTTTTTATGAACTCTAGCTTCCACTCCATTAGTCTTGTAATGCTTGATTAAAGCTGTGAGCTTATCTTGGCCTATATCATGGGTATGTTTAAATAATTCTCAACAAATGCGATGTCCATGGTGAAAATAAGAAGCTCTCGAGGCTTTTCTCACTATCTGTTCCTTTTGCTTTGGTCGACGAGTCAACGTATCCATATTTAAAGTACAGGCGAGCTTTGACAGAATGGAAATGTCGAGCTCGTCTTTTGCCATGGCCAAGTATTGCAGTCTAAAAAAATCAATTTCCTCATTGAAAAAAGCAGTGTAACAAGGCTCACCATTGTTAAGAGCGCAGTTGCAGGAGAAGTTGTTTTTTGTTGCTGGTGTCGGTGTGGGATGAACACATGGATCTGGAATGGGCGGGTGGTTATGAATGGGAGGAAAATGTGAAACAGACTGTCTCCTGAGTTTTGAAGGTAAAAAGGCATCTGCAGGATCAACAGTGACAGGTGTAAACATCTCCTCCCCATCACTTTCATCTTGATCAGTGTCAGAATCTGAGGGAGGTAAAAGACGAAACCCAAAAACACAGAGAGTGGTTAAGAGTGGGCCTTTTTTCAGAAGATAAATTAGTGAAAAATAACAATTTGAGACATGACAGTTAACTGTTAACCAAGCTTTAATAATAATTATCGTTAAACACAGATCTAGATCTAATCTAGATCTGATTCTAACTGTCCTGAGGTGCCGAGTTATCACCGACTCTGGACCTGCTAAGATTAGATCTCTAGGCTCTAGGAGCGAACAGAGGTAAAATTATATTATATTTTAACAAGAGAAAGGAATATTTTCTCACCTTCGCTACTGGATTCATCCAAAGGAGTATCTCTTGTGCCAAAATAATCATTGATGGTGTCAATGTATTCATCTGAATCGCTTTTTTGAAGGTTCAAAACACGTAGTAACAGTGTCGATTGAATCTTTACTGGGCACAGCCATTTTGATTGTTGTGGTTCGAGAATGTATGAATGAATGAAGGGAGGAAGAAGGAGCGATTTTTCTTGTTTTAAGATAGTTGGCGGTAGTTAAAAGCTTTTAGATGTTTTTCAAAACGAAAAGCAGATATTCAGTGAGCCGAATTGAATAACAAACCCGAGTAGACTGAAAGTTTCAGCCGTGAAAGGGTAACTATTTTGTGATGTTTTATAGTAATTTCTCTCAGTCCGGAAGATCGGATTTACATGATGCGCACTAAGTAAGGGTCAAATGTATTCGTGCGCACATATAGTCAATGAAGAGCTCGTTCTTTGGCCTACAATGTAATAGGTAATATGCCTATGTGAGATCCTTTGGTATGTGTGTTGTGACTACTGAAAGCAACGTGTTCCGAGGAATGAAAATTGTCTTGATCGGAAAATAAAATGCAGCGGTTGTTGCACACACAGGGGTCACAAAAATACAAAATTAATACATTTATAGCTAAAGTCAATAAAAACCCTTTGAAGAGATTAAAATTGAATAGTTGAGTGATACGAAACAGACCAAGACAAATTTTCCTCCAGCTCACCCAAATTTGACTTCAAACGCTGCTGCTCAAATCGAGCCCAGCGTCTTCCGCCGGGTTTCTCATGGTGCCACACATATTATAAATCATGAAATGATGATAATTATACAATAGCATAATATTGCTACTACAGTCGTTGCCACTTAGCGTCATGGTGGATAGCATCAAGTCTTGGTTAACAACGCTAAATGGCTGTGACAGAATTTTTCCTATGTGAAAGTCACTAGATAGCATCTTGGGGCTTCGTTTAGCATCACGGTCCATTTGAAAGATGAGAAGACTTCGAAACTTTGAGAAATAGGTTTAATTGGAATACAGAACGAGCCGTGTCAAGTGAACTAATCAATGCAGCCGTGATGTTACACTGGTTTATGATGAGTATGCCGCCATGCTGTCTGATCTTCACCGGCTGATTGGGTATAAGCATTCAAACAAAGGGGCAGAGGATTCAAGCTGGACAATTCCATGCCAGAAAGGGACAACTAATTCACAACTCTTGCAAATCAAAGAATGAATCAGACCACAGGCCTGAGTCTTATCTCATCTTATGCAACCAGCAGTTAGGAAAGACAAGGCTTGACTAGTAAGAGCGTTTTTATGAGCCTAAGCTTATGCGAGCTAAACACGTTCCACTCTGTGAAGAGAGGGATGGGAGAGGTGATGGTCAATTTTTTTTTATAAAAAAGCAAACAGTGGAGGTAAGGCAAGTAATACATTACAACATAGATGCTATTAACACATTAAATACCTATCACATTTGCACATCTTGCCAAACAGATAGCGTTACACTACAGTTAATGTCACGGTAAAACAGTGTAACGGATACCATGATGCTAAGCGGCAGTGACTATACTACAATACAATAACTAAGTGTACGATAATAATATTAACAATGACATTAACATGAAAAAGGAGTAGGAGGAGAACATCAGATACACATTACCGGTATTTTTTCACAACTATAGTCTTGAACTGGAATAACTGGGCACAATATGTATGAACAGCATCAACATCTGAAAAGGAGTGACAAAAAAATATCATTTTGGAGAGGTACTGTAATTACCATTTGGTAAAAACATGTAGAGAAATAATCAATTTGGTTTTCTCCTGAAGCAGAATATACTTTTTTGTTGAATTGATGAAAAGTATGCTATGGAGTGTGTATCATGAATTTGAACAGACTGAGAAGTAAAAGTTCTATTGAATAAAAGTTAAACATGTATCTTTAATATCTGTAAAAACGTTTATTCTTCCATGTATCCAATGTGACTCACACACCACAATACTATGAAATCACAATATCCGATTCGATTAATAGACACAATGCAGTAAAACTAAGTAGTAATTCTGCTTCAAATATTGCTCAGTTCTAAAAGAGGCTTTTACCAAGGAGAGACTCCTTTGCTCTCTCTTCAGCTGTTTTGATTTTGACCTCTGCCGTATGAGCTTTCAACTGTTCTTCTGGAGTGTTGATGGGACCTGTTAAAGATGAAACAAGAGCACTGGTGAATGGCGAGCAAAAAAGTCTGTCAATGATTTGCAAGAAAGACATTATTTAAAATGGGAATGGTATGAGAGTACTATGGTGTGATTTCTATGCTGTCATACTGTTAACTACACAACACAATAGGGCCTCTCTCATTGAGACCTCAGGGAATCTGAAAACCTTGGACATGACTATCTGAATTGGGACAACACCCTCCAAAAATTATGGATGACGTAAAGCCTTTAGTAAAATTAATTTCCAAATTTCAAGCACCATTTTTCACATTTCATGCCTGCAGAGGTGTGGGTCTCTCCAGTTGTGACAGCAAATATGACATCTACTGTTTGTCTGTTTGCATGATACCATAAAATATGGCTAAAAACGGACCTGTTATTTATATGATTCTCCATTATTTTAATCATGGGCAAAGCCATGCACCTCGCTAGCTTAAGTTATGTTTGATAAAATAATCCCTTTAAAATTGTAATGGAACGTTTTAAAATAAAGTTATCAGCCTAGTGATGATGTATTGGCTAGAGAATGTTGCACTAACAAGAACGTAAGAATCAGAATTGAAGGAAGTAGAAATAAAAGTGCTGTGTTCTCAATGGTTTAACAATTTTGACAGATCAAGAATGTGCACTTGGGAAGGCATGTTTGCTGACAAAGTGAGAACGTTTAGCAAAGAGACCTGATGAGGTTAAAGGAGTTCCATGGAAGCCTGTGGAGATCGAAGTCTTGATCTCCCACAGTTGCTTGAGGAGTTTTCTGCATATGATTTATAGTGTAAATGAAACTGGCCTTAACTACCTTTCCTTGCCAAACAAAGGATTCCCCATAAAGAACAAAAATCATCTCGCATTTGGAAATTAAGCAATGCAAAAGATCAACATGCTGTTGTCTTAAAACATGGCAACCTTGGTGTTTTCAAAAGGACTTGAGAAAGCTGCCATTGAGATATGCCGCCAACAGAAACTCATGGATGACAGGACAGCAGTTCTCTTCAAAGACTATGGGATGCTTCCATATGAGCAAAGAATCATAATTGTTTTCTGCATTTCAACATTTGCAGACCTCACCTTGAAGTCAACAATTCACACATGATCGCTGTGTGTTTCATGCCCCTTAACACCACAAGGGTCATCCAACCAATAGACAAGGGGGTCAGTATATTAGTATCCAACTGCTTTTTCTTATCTTTGGAACCCTCGGTGAGGCCTGAACTCAACTGCATGCAAATTTCTTGACCTGACATTCCCTGATGATGTAGCATGGAACAAACCACCAGCTTAAAAAAACAACAGCAACAATAAATCATTGAGGATAAGTTGAGTGCAGATAAATACAGAAAAGCTGTACAGTATGTTCCCAAGCTGGAAAACCTGACTGAATAGAAATTTCAGGATGGCCTGACATAGATGTGATGGCTTTGAAGCTGTTGGTCTACTTTTGAATGAAATTCTCATTAAAGCAGCATGAGAACCTAATCACAGAAGACTAGCAATAGTCATGGATGATCATGAAGATCTAGCTGTCTCACTCGAGCAACTGACAGTACAAGACAAATTGATCAAACACAATATCTTTCATCAATTTATACAAGAATATGCAGCATACAGTCTTCTTGATTCTGTACAAACTGTTCAGGACATAATTACATAGAGAAGCCTGATAATTCTGCCAAGGACAGTGCAGATGACATGAAAAAAAAACCAGTCGTTTTGCAGAAATCCTTCCATTGGCTTTATGTGGCAGAGGTATTTAAGACATATTTTTGAACAATAGACAAAAATCTTAATCCATTAGTTCGGCAAATCAGGAAAGCAAGATAATGGAGATGGAGATCCCAATGAGATAGATCTTATGGTATAAAAATACTCATTACCACGGATAGTAAATTTGGAATAATCTTTCCAATTGTGTCTCAAGTTAACAGTTCCCAGATGTATTAAGAATAGAATGAGATTGTACAAAGAAGAGCAAGAAAAGAGAAAGACATCAAACGGAAAACTATTGAATCAAGTCTAGGACTTAGGATTAAGCTTATTTGGAAAATCTTCAACATAAGAATAAACAAACAATCTAGAATAAAACAAACACGCCCAAATCATCAAGCTGAGAGCATAATTGATATATATAAACTAAACCTTGATTAAAATTATTATGTCTGGGACTTAAAAGACATTATAAATTTTCAATCACCTACTGAAAGGAATCATTGACACAAGAGATGATGGAGACATACATTTTGCATACAGTTGATTGAAAGATTATATCATAACTGGGATATCAATATATATATATGTTAAATTCTAAAAGTTAAAAAAACAACAAACCCAATTTATCTATGTTAACATTCAAAGCGCTAAAGTATCATGAGAAAAGTAATACCAAACAAAAACGGGTGGAAAAAAAAGCAAAAGTTTGACAGTAGTTTTCTTACAATTTGTAGAATCTTCGAACAACGGATTTGTGGAATTAACAGCAACAGCAATGTTGTTGTCAGATTGACTAGCTGAAGGTGAAGGTAAGGCATTACCGCCTCCGAGCTTCCGAAATTTTCCACCTCTGCGGTTTTTCAGGTCTTCAATTTTACGCTTTATCTGTGAAAGATTGCTTGTACTGCTTGTGACGATCTCTGAAAGTTCTGGAAGGGTGGAGACCTCCTCTGAGACAATGGAATCATTTTTTAAGGGGGATGCATCATTTGGAGAACTCAAGGAGGATGTCTGATTTAACGTTGACGTTTCAGTCTCTGACCCATTTTCATGTACAGTGGACTGATGACTATTTTCAATGGAATTACTTGATTCACTTAAACATAGATCCGCCTTTAAGTCAGTCTCATCATTAGAAACAATAGCACCTGAATGAAGAGTTTTTGCTTCTGTGTTCTCAGAATTCACCATATTCCCGTTGCTTAGGGCAACACTACTGTTAAGTAGAGTTGAACTTTCAAAAGTCACAGCTATATTTTCCCCAGCTGGAGATTTGGGCACTGTAACATCAGAATTACTGGAACTTGTGTGTAAGGATGTTCCATTGGTAGAATCACATGTATTTAATGCACCTTCTTTATAATCTTCCTTGCCAGTATGAAGGGCTTCTGTACTGTCTTGAACTGGGCAGCATTTCCTGAACGATGATTCCTCTGTGACCATCCACATTTTTTTCATGGGTTTAACAGGACATTCAGACGAAGTGGCGGTCTCCTGTTTTAGCTCATGTGAGACTTTTTCAGTAATATGATTAGGCACTGAAGGCTGATGTGTCCTTGGTGAGTCAGTATCACCTGTTGCTGCAACTGTTGCTTGAGTTTCAATATGAGAGCCTTCACCTTTCTCATCTGAGAAAAAAGAAAATGTTTGAAACTGATTTATGTAAACTGAATATTTGTTGTTGTAATTTTACGTTTGAGGAAAATGCAAATAGCCTGCACAACAATTAACTGGTTACTTTAACAAAATTTTAGTTGGCTAATCCTCTACTAAATGTTCAAAATCCTCAACAAGCATTCCTACATACGAGGAAAGGGACATCTTTTTGTGAGAAGAAGTTGAGAAGTTGAGGCCATGATTTTGGTTCTATTTTTTCAATCAACCAGGGTGAAGACAGAAAAACCTCCCAAAAAACAATACAATATAACGCAACACCCCCCCAACCCCAAAAAACAAAAAAAGAC
>JAOYNN010025467.1:0-12815 GCA_025770095.1 Goniobranchus kuniei | reverse complement strand
GGAGGAGGAGGAGGAGGAGAAGAAGAAGAAGAAGAAGAAGAAGAAGAAGAAGAAGAAGAAGAAGAAGAAGAAGAAGAGGAAGATCGCCAGGAAAAGAAGTAATTGAATTTCTTACTGAGATTTTGAAGTCCTGCTATGCTAGCTCTCTTTTGTTGCTCTTACATCCACTTTACCTTGGGCCTGTACATGAAAAGAATCTATTTAGATCTAGAACTACATCTATTATATGTTGTTGTTTTTTTGAACAAACGTATGGATTTGATTTCCACAATCGATATGCCCTCACAATATTAGATTTCTAGATGCATTACCTAGGTGCAGTCCATGTTTCTAATGTAAAGAATGTTATTTAACCCCTTGACTGCAAAGGGTATATCATTATGGTAACATCCATGTGCCAGGGATTTCATTGGGCCTAGAATCTCTTTCAATGGAAGTAAATCTAGATCTAGATCTAAATCTTATTGTTGAAGCTGGTGAATCTAGGCTTTGACTGTGAGATCTAGATGTAGTAAAATCATAGTCGCTTCCTGCTGTCACACCTTGATCATGCTTAGCTGGGATATTGTTTTAGGGCTAGATCAGAAGATTAGCCACTGGTATTTAGATCTACAACTTCAAATACACATTGAGGAAAGAAATCATCCTCTCAGTCACTTTCCTCACTATTATTATTATCATCATAAAAATCAGCATCATCACCGTCAGAGTTATTCAACATCTCTTCTAAAGCTTCAACTGTTGTAAGCAGTGGGAGATAGCTTCTTTGTCTCTGTCATTGCAAAGAAAGATCGAGATAATGCGTCGATAGATCAATCAAGAAAGACAACTTTAGAATAAATAGCTACACCTTTGTCAATTCCACATGCCTATGGCACATAATGTAAAAATATAGGGCCATGGCAGTGAAGGGGTTAATAATATTTGACATTTTTGTTATAAATTGAAAACCTCTGCATAGCTAATGAGATCATGACACTATTTGTTATTTTTTATCTGATGTAATATAATTAAGTGTTCATTTGGCTCAAAGTAAGGGCATTCCATCATCAGGAGACAAGGTGTGAGTGGGAATTTAAACAAGTAAGGTAGGACAAGACACAACATAATCAGATTCTAATAGTTTCAGAGAAATACAGTGGTCTCTGCTTAATATCCACATCCTCGGGAGACGGAGAAATGTGGATGTTAGCCGGATGTGGATGTAAGACGGAGGCCTATTTACCTATGGCATTGTATGGAATGACAGACTGCACAATGCTACAGAAAAGGCGTGGCCAATATCATTGTGAGCTGTGAGCATACTAAGTACTCTTTAGCTTACCTGTCAATCATTGTCTGGGCCAATAAAATTTGGTTTTGACGATGCGCAATGAAATGGACAATTAACAATTAACATCGCTACATTTAATATTATGCAGTGGGTGGGCAAGGCAGGACGGGACGGTGTCAAAATTTTGCCTTCTTTTGTTTGGACGATGAGGTGGCGCCATCTCATCACACTGGCCAGCACTTGTAAACTTATAGGCTAATTGATCACTGGCCAGCACTTGTAAACTTATAGGCTAATTGATCACTGGTCAGCACTTGTAACCTTATAGGCTAATTGATCACTGGCCAGCACTTGTAAACTTATAGGCTAATTGATCACTGGTCAGCACTTGTAAACTTATAGGCTAATTGATCACTGGTCAGCACTTGTAAACTTATAGGCTAATTGATAACTGGTCAGCACTTGTAAACTTATAGGCTAATTGATCACTGGCCCGCACTTGTAAACTTATAGGCTAATTGATCACTGGCCCGCACTTGTAAACTTATAGGCTAATTGATCACTGGTCAGCACTTGTAAACTTATAGGCTAATTGATCACTGGCCAAATGGTTAGCATTATGCATTCCCCTTTGGCATGTCTGAAAAGAGCTACGCTTATCAATGGGTAGTGGGGTCTTGACTGGTGTCATCACTTACCTGTTGTCTGTATGAATGGTTTGCATATGTGAAATGGTGATAAGTGTTTTCTTTAGTAGTGGACGACGAGCCTGACATTACGCACTCTCCTTTTTCGGCATGTCTGAAATGTACAGGCTATCAATCTTTTTTTCTTTTTTTTTTTGTTGTTCAGGGGGGAAAAATAATATATTTCAACATTCTCCCACAATATGGATGTAAGGCGAAGTAATGGGGAATATGTGGATGCTAGAAGGTTAATTTTTAAAGAAATAATTCGGTATCCTGGAGAAATGTGGATGTAAGGCGGATGTGGATGTAAGGCGGGTGGATGTTAAGCAGAGACCACTGTACAGGAACTTGAAATAAGAAACTCCAAAACCAGACCACAGAACATAATTTTTATTTTGCTGAGACAAAAGTAGAGTCCACAAGGTAGATTTTTCACCTGCAAACAGCTTGTAAGTGGGTGATACTAAATTCATGTAATGAGCCTATTTTATCTGTTTTCTCAAATTAACAAATCAAGTCACATCAAAATCTCCAGACTTTGCATACTACAGCTCTTTTATTGAAAAATTTAATCATTTAATATTATCATTCTTCACTCCTCATTACAATTTGAGTATAACTAGTTCATGTAGTTACAGTGCAACCTATCTATAACATCGTCAGGACCAGAAAAAAATGTCGTTCTACAGAAATGTCGTTATAGTGAGAGGCAACCTTTTTTCCTCTATTCATCCAGGCTTATGACCGGCACGAGTACAATTGTAGTACATGTGTGCATGTATTAATAGACATCAAAATGCACGTAATAAGCATGCTCTCCTCTGGCAACCTTGAAAAGAAACCCATGTCGCTTCTTGAAAACATAGAGCCAGCTATTACTTGCTTGAAAATGCGTCACTCCTAGTTTGTCTTTGAATATCTTTGCCTGCATCATGATAATCGGTCCCAGTATAAAATGTTTTGTAATGATAGAAAGAAGGGCAAGTGACCTCCATACGACCCTTGATGCATCGGCTGTGCCCTTGCCTCAACCAAAACAACGGTTTCTGTGATGTCGCCTTTCCTTCAACTTGGTAGGAGTTGACATCGTGATAGTGATAGCAGGTCGAAAGCACTGTCTTTTATACATATTCCCGACAAGCGTACCCAAGGGGAGTGAATATCAGTAGTCGGCCAGTCAACCTTTTTCATTGGACCAGAATTATCGTCTTCGCTGTCAATTTGATGGAGCTGATTCCCACCATATCGATGTCGCTAGACATGGTTTTTACTAAAATTAGTCGCTATAGTGAGTTTTTTATACTAATGATAAGGAAAAAATTGGGACCTGAGCACCATGTCGCTGTAAATAGAATGTCGGTAGGCCTACATCGAATGTCGTTATAGAATGGCTGCACTGCAATTGTTTTAATGGTGGTAGTGGTTATTCAGGCTACGTCAGTATAATGTATAATAAACTTTCCTAGTGGGTTAAATTATACATAATAAATATTTAGGCTACAGGCTATCAAAGACATTATCGTTGGTTAGCCAGTCATCTAGGTCTAGATCTATGGATTTTCTCCTTTGGCTTCTTTTTTCTTGTTACATTTTACTGTTGCCATTTTCTAATCAGACATGGTAAAGTAGATCTAGAATTAGAATGCATTTTATTTCGTAACGCTATCTTAATTCAGTAACTTCGCTGTCAGTCACAATTAAGCCGTCTTATAATATATTTATAGGACTTCATTTCTGTCCTTGATAAATAATTCATATATTATTGGTGTAACGTTCAATCTCAATCAGCTGAATTATTTAAGTTTAATGATGTAACAGTTAAGTTTAAGAGATCTAAGAGTCATGTTTAAGGGAGAGAACTTAGAGAATGCTTTATGTTTGAATACGATGGTTATTGAAAACTAGCTCTTTAAATTAACACTTTCCCCTTGTGACACACATAGAGAACACTTGCACTTGTTCACTTCCCAAAAAAGCTTTGATTCAAAACATGAAATATCCCAACAATTCTTTTTCGTGCTCGAAGTCCTGAGTCCCTGTCACACTGATGGAATGATGAGATTTACATTTGTGTAATATGAAAATACGCATTGAATACCTCAACATTACTACCAACTTCTCTTCTGATAAAATAGGGTGATGCTAGTTGCACCATGTCTTCATCAGGCTTGGAGTTATTTTGTCCAGTATGTAATTAAACGTCTCAAGGTCCATTCTTAAGTAAGTTTTCAGCCTATCGGGATGATCCTTCAGCTACTGAAAAAGGTGATGATATTTGCCGCCGTTTCTCCTTTATTTGTTTGTCATGCAAGCATATTCTTCTTTTCTATTGGAATAACTAAGAGTTTAGGTACGACACTGTCGAGCAAAAATGAATCTACCATCTGAAGACAACGCCATATTGAAACAGTCAGGAGATGGAATAGTGTTGGTGACGAGATCAAGATCTAGATTATGCCCCAGCAAGCAATCTGTATGTGCCCCTCTTCTTAATTCAATCATACACCTGTAGCAAGGGCTAATTTTCAATCACGATTTTTGGTCAAACATAAAGCGTTCTCTAAGCTTGCTCCTTTAGAGTCAAGTTTAATAGATCTAAGAGTAAGGTTTACAAGATTTAAGTAAATCTAGATCCAGATGTCAGCTTCTGTCAACTGTCACCATAGGAGGCAAGGAAATTGGAGTAGGGGCTGGAAATGTTGAGGGTTTATTTCTTCCTCAAGTTTTGAAAATGCAAAGTGAGGACCAAGTAATTGACTTTGCGCACCCACAGGTTTGCACACAGACACACTCACAAACGCATCCTAATGGATAGTTGAAGGCTAAGTTAGCTTGTATAATTTAAGATTGGGTAACATTATGCAGTGCACACCTGGTAATTCGACATCAAAGGGACTGTGAAAGAAAGTCAAGTTACAAAAAAAAAAAGCTTTAGATCTATAGCAATGGGGGAGGGACTTTTCAAGTGAGTCGAATTAAGGGCAATGTCAAATAATGAGTTGTCGCTTTAAGTGCTGTACATGGGCTACAATAGCCCTTATAATAATACATTTTCTGCGCAGCCAGGGAAAAAATGGTGCAGTTAATATTTAAATTAGATCTCCACATTTTGAATATTTCATAACAATACTAAGATTAATACATAGTTATTGACTCACTACACAAACTATAAACCCCTAACAGATGTTCAGACTACTAATTTTGTCTATTTCCCTGTGACATTTTATTTGACCCTGGTTATGACACTGGCATTGGTTGCTTGCAAAAAGTATCACAGCTTGATCTGGAAAACTTCATGACTGATTACATTCCCAACCAGGCATCTTTTTCATAAGATTGGATCGTAGCCATTCCAATCAATTTCTGCATCTTCCCACCTGTAGAAATGTTTAGAGAATTTTTTTGTATACATCTTAAATGCCAGTTGCAGTCAACTGCAACAGCAGTAGTCGCAAAAAAAAAAAATACTTCAAATTTTGTAATTTCCCGTTTGAAAATAAGATACTCCATACAGTAAAAAAAAAAATGCAATGGTAAAATCAGCAGACTATAGTCCATATTATTTCTATGAAATACTACCATCTGACCCACCTTAGTCATACCCAATGAACTTAAGTAGATAATCTGATGTGATAAAAAAATAGTTGGAACAAAAAGTTAAGTAAATATTCCTTTACTTTTCTTAAAGCAACTCAAAAACATGCTACATGTTCATCTGTATTTTATACGATATTGTCAAGCTCGTTCATTAATTGTCTAACTTATTTTTTGGCGTTTTTTTGTTTGCTAATACAATTTTTGAATAAGAGACATCGATTCCTTCTTTTTGCTTTGGCTTGCAATGGACTTGGTTATTAAAATGGGGACCTACTAACAATAATCAAGAATGCCCAACCAAAGACAGTGACCTAAAAAAAAAACCCACCTTGCTTTTCTTTTATAGTTCAAAATAGATAAAAATGAGTCAGGCATTTATTGAATGAGTGTGAGGATATGTATTGTAATGTTATACCAAAATCAAACTGATTGCAGACTGACATCAAAGTACAGTCTATGATTTCAATGATAATAATGTCTTTGAATTACTGATACTGATAGATGTAAATGTTAAATAACATCATCACATAATTTTTAGTGACACTGAAATCAACCTTAGTGGAGATGAACATCACGTACCCATAACAACAACAATAACTATACCAAATGCAGGAACCAGTGCTTAGCACCGTTCCTATTATGACATGTAGGCCTACTGTGTGCTTGACTCTGGGCGATGAAATTTATTTTGATCATGTTGACATTCCTGACTGCTTTTTGTTAAAAGCAATATTTCTTAGCCACAACTGATGAAATTTATTGAGAACAAAGGATCCTTACTCATTTTGACAACCTAGCAATTAGAATCCTTGTGACCCCCACTCAATGGTCATCTTCCAAAAGCTACAATTTAAAGGGAAAGTTCCCTACATAGTCAAACTTGTGCATAACAGTCACTAAATTTCATAACAGTCACTCATGGACAACTAGCCGTTATGAAAGGAGACTCGGGTTGTTTCAACAGACAGGAAAATCCATATCAATAAAAGAAACAACAAAACAAGTCTTTAATGTACCATGAGCAATTTTTCTTTTGGTTCTCTCGAAGGAAGACCGAGAAGAAATCTAGCATCAGAAAATGACAAGGGATTTGAAAAGGCACATCTCTGTTATAAAGCTCATGTCTTTGCTTTGCCATATCTTGGTTAGTTTTGACATGGCAGATGTAGCGATAGCTTTCTGGTCTTAATTTCAGTCAGGGGTCAACCATCTTTTGTGAGTGTAGCTACAAGATATTTAGAGCTGCTCACTACCTCCAGTTGTTAGTCATTCATGAATATTTGGACATTCGTGCTTTTGGTACTGTTGATCATTACTTTTACTTTTTTCATTGCTGACTTCCATTCCATAAGCATTTGCGTTAACAACCAATCTGTCTGTGAGTTCTTGTAGTTCAACATTGTCAACAGCTAACAGATCGATATCATCCGCAAATCGTAGGTTGCTTATGGGACAACCTCGTAATGGGATGGTTGTATGATAATTGTGGGGCGTTTCTCTCATAATGTTTTCCAAATATAAATAGAAGAGGGTCGGAGAGAGCAAACATCCCTGACGGACACCCACTGATGTTCTATAGTAGTCACCAGCCTGGTTGTTGATCAAGACTGCACTGCTGGAAGTTTTGTACAGTGCTACAATGATCTGAAAAAGCCCTTCCTCCAGGCCATATTTTCGAAGTACATGCCAAAGTCCTTTGTGTCACACTAGGTAGAAGGCTTTCTTGAAGTTGATGAAATTATGAAAAAGCTCCTCTGGTGTTGAAGATGTTTTTCCATGAGTATGTGGCAGTTGAAAATTTGCTCTACTATGCTTCTGTTTGCCCAGAAACCAGCTTGCTCTTCAGCTAGATGTTCATCTGCCTCTTTCTTTAGTCAATTTAAAATGACTCATTGCATGATCTTACTACCGTGGTCAATGAGGCTTATTGTTCTGTAGTTTTTACAGAGACGTAGGTTTCTTGTTTTGGGTAGAGGGATGATAAGTGATCTGGTCCATTCTAATGGCCATAGCTTTGTTTTCCATATTTTCTGACAAATTATTGTCATGAATTTCACTATTTCTTCTCCGTTCTTCAGCAGTTCTGCTGGGATGTTGTCTGCCCCAGTTGACTTTCCTGTTGGTAAAGATTTAATTGCCTCTTGAGTCACGATCACTCATAATTTCATCCTCTTCAGCATCAAAATCAAAGACATTATCCATACCTTCTTCATCTAGATAGATCTACCTTGATGACTTGTTTCAACCTGTTTAAGAGACAGTGTAATCAAATGGAAAAACAAATGCTCTGTAAGATCAAACTTAGTGGAACCAATAGCTATTTGACAAAAGAGGGATAAAACAATATATCCAGATTGCCCCATGCTAAAATTAACAATATAGGTTTGGATGACAGTTGTGCATCTTTATTTAAACCAACACTGGCATCAAATGTGAGAATACTCATCAGTAGTATATATGGGTGAGGTTTCTGGCGTACGTGAATACTCGTCAACAGCACTGAATGAGTTAAGATGAATTGTTAAAATCACTGATGTACGAGCGTAAAAGTAATAAAATTATGCTAGATATGATCAGGAGTGAAACACAAAAAAGATTTTGGAGCACAGATGGCTCAATGGTTAATTTATAATTAAAGCATCAGCTTGGGATCAGGAAGTCCTCGGTTCGATTCCCACTAGTGACGAGTTGCATTTTTTTCCTTTTAAGAAAGAAAATTTACCTTAACTGTTTCACTCGACTCAGATGTTAAATGAGTACCTAGCAAAAGGCTAGTATTGTGCAGAATGTGCACCACTTTCCAGTATACTCCCCAGGGGGTGTGCCTGCTAGGGGATAAGGTATTGTAAAGTACTTTGAGACTGTTCACAGAATGGTGGAAAGTGCTGTATATCTTTTTATCTTTTAAGAGTCTAAGCACAGATACAACCAGGTTTAGTCATAGGATGAAAGAGAGTGTATACAGGGAGTGGAATGCAACCGTTATGACTGTTACATCCATGTGATGGCATTTTGACTTTGACTAAGGTTGACTTCTTTATCATTTGCACTTACTTAGTTCTGATGATAAGATCTAGAGGTGGGATCAAATCCTCCTCTGAAGATGGTGGTTTGTATGAAGGGTTGATGGTGGCTGCATAAAGAAGATAATATGGAATTATTTCTTCAGGTCTCTCCAAAAACCATCCATTTTAATTTATAATTATTACAAAATACAGCTGTATTGAGATGAGTTGTTCATAAAGGAAAGAGTTCTTTTCATCTTTCATTTTCATCACTAAAAAGGTAAAAAATGGTAAAAAAATCCTGGAGGAGCTAAACCTTAAAGAATTACATGTAAGTGGATGTACTGCTCTTAGGCATGACTGAATTATCTCTCTCTCTCTCTCTCTCTCTCTCTCTCTCTCTCTCTCTCTCTC
The DNA here is from genome assembly GCA_025770095.1 of Goniobranchus kuniei. Lineage (NCBI taxonomy): Eukaryota > Metazoa > Mollusca > Gastropoda > Nudibranchia > Chromodorididae > Goniobranchus > Goniobranchus kuniei. The sequence continues at coordinate 3,837 of JAOYNN010025467.1, read as the reverse complement.
TCTCTTTTTCTCTTTCAGTTCAAGGTGAAAACATATTCTGAAATCAAAAGAGGCATTTGGCTTAGAGCTTGAACTGAGAAAAGGATTGGGGACCAAATTTAAGAGTTGTTTTTACGTTTTTCTTTAAATTCTTATTAAAATCTAACATTCAATTTCATTTAAGTCAATAAATGTATGAGTTAATTTGATATGACGAAAAATTAAAGGAAATAACTGCGTACAGATTGTCAGCCTGATCTCTTCCTGTTGTCTGGCAAGGCCATCATAATAAATTAGATCAAATCTCTTCTCAGCTTTCCAATCATTGATGAGATCTTTTCGGGTAGAAAATAGAACACTGAAGTGGCTCTCACTGCAGATTAACCAAACAGGGTTTTTTGGTGTCTTGTAGTAAGTTCCAACCTGAAGAAAAGTGATATACATGTGATAATGATGCTTTCTCTATCACTATTATGGATAACCTATGACTTCATTCATGTATGAAGTTTTAAAAATCCGAAGTGAACAACTGTGAGAGTAAGGGGTTATTTAAGCCTAGGTCTATTGTAATTTTGAATGAAAGTAAGAAAGGTAGAAAAAATAAAAATGTTAAAAATTGAATCACTTTGTTTCTGTCTAACAGGTGATCTAAATCTTTAAATTTGTTATGTAAGATGTATGTTGGACATGACTCTTAATGTCTCTTTATGAGATAAAGTATTTTGAATCTGAATTTGAATGTATAAGGAACACTAAAGGTACACCAAACTAGGATTTCAAAATGCTTATAGGATCAATCTCATTACTCCTTTGGAAAGGGCTTGAGCATCCAATAATATTTATATCAAATTTGTCCTTATAAGTAGATTTTTATGCAAGTATTAAAAATCATAAACCGCAGATTTACTTGAACAAATCTAGTTGACTTCGAAGGATACTGACATTGTCTTACTTTGGAATATATTCTATTTGACAAATTATAATGCCATTTCATTGTATATAAAATTGAAATCAAAACATCACCATGTCAATTTAATTGATATCCAACCATTACATTACTTCAGCAGAGAACTGTTTCATTCTATCTCCAATTTTTTCAAATAGGGACATTTTGTCACGATGTTAATGATTTATAAATGGACTTACTGCCCATTATGCAGGTAGGACAGCAGCAAAGGATCACCATTTCTCTCTATCCTGGACCAAATCCTGGATGGAATGCCAGGTATGATTCAGTGCCTTCATGCTGCCCTCTACAGTTCACTGCCAGATATTTCAGAACTCCCATCTTGTATGATTTTCTCAAACCTCACTTTTATGGAGATGATAAAATAGCAAAGCAGTTCTTGGGTGCTGATTTGTTACAGCGTAAATTTCACATCTCCATTAGTCAGTGGTCTCCGCATAAAAGACTACTCCATATATGACAAAGAAAGCTGCTTTGTAGGCAGATGGTCTCTTACAGGAGGGCAGGGCAGTAATTAGACATAATATCTGTCTACAGAATAGCTTGAACAAGACATGACTAAAGATGGACGATTTTCACTGCATATATATTTAAAGTGTATGAATAAAGAGGGAATAGTACCCCAAGAAATCGACCATAACAAAAAATTCCATTACACAAGAACATCGGCCCCTAAAGCAGACCACTCTCCAACACAGCAGCCTCTTGTATGGAAACACTGTTCCAATGTCATTCCTTCGCAAACTTTTCTTTTTAAAAATTCTAATTAGGCCATAACATGCATGCAAAAGAATAAAAACATTGAAGATAAACCTGGCAAGATTTGTAATGCTCAAAGAGAGACAAAAAGCCAATCTCTGATCTTCCTGATAATCCTTTAAGTGTCACAACATCTTGTCCATCACCGGAATCTAACTCAACAACATCATTGAATACATTGGACACAGCTCTGCCTGTCAGTAATAGGTTTACAAGTTCCTGAAATGAAATGAGTATAAGGTTATGATGATGAGGTTGATAATGATGATTACTATTTATTATTATTATTGTTACTAGCATGGTCCCCGTGTTTGAAAAACAGCAAAGAATGTAGTAACATATAACAAAATACCTTTAGTGTTCACCTCAAAATATCAAGTCAATCTCTCTACATCTAGAAGATAATATGATATACTCACCTGTTGAATCTAGTTTTGTTAAAGACAACTAGATATTGGGTCTAAATGACCAAGATTTATTGACTTTCGGTAGCCAAATAGGCCTAGATTTGGATTAAGAAAATTGAAGATAGGCCTATTGAAATCATCTGGTCCCCATCCTTCCTTGACGTAATAGCTTTTGTTTTTTAACATAGGGCTATTGGTTTGAGAGTAGATTAAGGGAGATATAATTTCCAGAATATAAAAACAATTTTTTAAAAATTCAGCTTAAGTCAAAACACACATTGATTTTAGTCAATGTCTCCAAGGTAGCCTTATGTCAATTCAATGCATCACACATAGCTGCATAGAATATATCATTATCTTTTTAATCCATGTGCTTAGGTGAAAATTTAATGGAGCCAATGAAACCCATTAACCTCCCTAGTGCTATATTTTTTTTAAAGATAGGATTGTTGTTATTATTATTATTATTATTATTATTATTATTATTATTGTTATTATTATTATTATTATTATTATTATTATTTATGAGTTCACCTTTTAAGTCAAGGAAAGTTGGATGACAAAAAAAGAACACAAAGAACATGTAAATTAAATGAAATCAATGGATAGAGTTCCATAATTTGCTCCTTCAGTTATAAACATTAAAGATTTTACAACCTCCCAGTGTCATAAGTGCCATTTGCCTAGCACTGACCACCAACTGTTCCAATGTTTTGTTTTGTTGTTTCCATTTCAAGTCATATTAAGCTTGAGAAATAATGAACAAATGCTATAGCTGTAATCCTGTTATTGCTTAGTTCTATAAAATATGATTGTTGTGAGCTTGTTTCACTTATGACTTCCTGGCATATCAGCGAGCACCGAGAACATGTTTCAGTGACTGATAGTTGAATTCTGTTAGAATGTCTTTTGCCCTGCGGTGGCTGTCTGAATACATGTTGTTGTACGCTTTGCCAGGTGATAGGCTTTTTTCCCATTTCGTCTTTGTGTCACCTATTCTAGCGACAAGATTAGTGTGATGTGGTTTCCTTAGGTCGTGAGTTTGCCTGATAGATTCGTGGATGGATTGTGTGTAAGTTTTTCCCTTCCTATAGTGGACATATGTAAGCCAAGTGTTTAACTGTAAAAGTGTATAACTGATTGTCTTACTTTGGATATCTGAGTCTGGGATTAACATAGATTTATGTACAGTGAGGTTTGGTTGGTGGGTTGTTAATTTGTTTAACTGTGATTGTTAGTTATACTTCTCTTTTGTCCTCGGCCTTGGAACTTTAATTTAATTCTTACATTGTGTTAAGTTGATATTCTCAGTATTACTATTATTTATTAGTATTAAAAGAGTTACGTCCCTTCAACAAGTCCCAAGCCTAAAGTATATTAATAGAATTTATATTTAATAAATCTCTAGAGCTTTGTATATGTAACTTCAACTTTTGAATCCTTCTCTTATAATCTTACATGTAGTATTTTGTTTGTTCTTGTGTTCTGTGATTTCTTTAGAATCCTAGTCCCTTAGATACTCATGTTTTATTAACTTAGAACACAAGAATGATGTAATGTAATGAATTTAAAATACTCAAATGTAAGCCACAATTTATTGAAGAAGCAATTATCTATCTACCTATCTATAGATCTTATCTATCTATCTATCTATCTATCTATCTATCTATCTATCTATCTATCTATTTTTCTCTCTCTCTCTCTCTCTCTCTCTCTCTCTCTCTC
>JAOYNN010025356.1:0-12816 GCA_025770095.1 Goniobranchus kuniei | reverse complement strand
ATTATTATTAATAATATAATAATAATTAATAATAATAATAACAATAATAATTAATAACGGTTGCATTGTGTGCGTATAGCAAATTATGACAACCTGCATGTAATTGCGTACGTAAAGCAATTTTGTTGACATTGCATGCAATTGCGTGCGTATAACACTCTAGATTTTAGAATTTGTCTTGATCTAGATCTAAGTCTCATAGTGAAAGATCTAGTAGTAGATCTAGAAATTGGATGTAGAAAGTTACACTGGTCTAAAATATTTTCTTCGCTTAGAGCAGAGTATCGAAATCTTCCAACATTGTGAACATTCAGTAGCTTCTGGGGACCATTTTAGGGATCATTGCAACGTTTGATCCATTCTAAGCATCTCTGTAATTCAGTTTTTAGGTTCGGGAAAGGTAGAAAAGTCACATCTTTCATGTAATATCGATCGCTATATCTGGATTCGCTGTAGCAAAGACCCCAAGGACATCTTTCAAAAACTACTATTTTCACTCCTTTCTGTGCTTGAAAAGACCCATAGTTTATCCACAGAAGACAAGATCTAACATAGATTTGGAATTTTAGCCGTTAACTACCTGCTGTTCATATTTTTATATTGCAAAATGTCGTGCTTTGAGATTTGTTCTCAATAATTTTAAGCGCTATATAAGTTAAACGTATTATTAATGTTTCTGCCTGACGTTCACATAAAGGCTGAGTCTATATGCACGCAATTCGTGCAAAATCACCAAAATTGCTATACGCACATAATTGCGTTTATTTTATTGCACTCAGCCTTCATGTGCGTGATAGTTTTATTGTCTTTTCTGTTTTGAATTGTTATTCTTAATCTTGTGTCTCTCTGTTGTGGAGATAATAAAGCGACCTTCGTGTCATTTCTTCTCAGCTGTATTCAGTGAGTAGCTAAATCATATCTATGCTTTCTTTGTGTGATTTGTAAATAACTGGTCACTGTTGGATTGCCAGGACGCTTTTGAACAATAACCCAAACCCTATAAAAAGTGATCGAAACTGAGAAAAAAAATCCCAAAATGGTTAAATTAGCAAGTATAGCAAATTATGATACTCTGCACGCAATTGCGTGCGTATAGCATATTATGATACTCTGCACGGAGAGAGAGAGAGGGAGGGAGAGAGAGAGAGAAGGGAGGGGGGGAGTTGAATGAGATTTTCAATTTTATTATCAGTATATTTTATTACACTTGTATCGTTCTCTTGTAAATACCTGTTTTTCATGTTTTTATGTTGCAAAATGTCACGCATTGATGTTTGTTTTCGATATCTTTTAAGCGCTGTATAAGTCGTTGCGGCTAGATGTATGGATGTGTTTTATTGTCGATGGGAAGTAATCCAGTTTTTTGTTCTTGGTTGCTGAATGGGAGTGAACGTTCTTTTGTTTTGAACGGAAGCACGAGAGGAGGAGAGTGTGAAAACAATGGCGAGAAAAGCCGGTTGTGATGCGAGTAGTTGCGTGATCGCTGTGTCTTGAAACAGGCTCCGGTGATCCGTCCTATTCTTTGTGTGCATTGTTATTACTTGTATTATTGTTTTATTAATGAAATACAATAAACTGTTCTTTAAAAGTTTTTGCTGATTCCACTTAATTTTTGTGAGCAAAATTTTGGTGCCGAAAACCGGGATGGAGTCGGCCCTGAGAGGACGAACCGCTTCGAAGGTATGGGTGAGTCGGTTAGCGAAGAATGTTAGAGAACATTTTGAAACCGCAGAGGATTTGGATTTAAATTTTATACGGTCAAAAATGAAAAGTTTGAATGTAAAACTTGTTGAATACAAGAAAGCACAAGAAAGTGTTGATGCACTAATTGAAGAGTCTAAATTAGAGGCCGAAATAGGTCAGGCAATAGATTATCTAGACACCATTCAACCAATCCTTTCAAAATATGAAACGATTTTGAACAATGACGAGACAGATAAGCATAGCCTTAATTCAATGAACAGACCTCAAGCAAATTTACCCAAATTAGATTTACCAATGTTTGAGGGTGACGTTATGCAATGGAGTTCCTTTTGGGACTAGTTCAACGCCGTGATCGACGATTCTGACATGCCACCTGTAGCTAAATTTAGCTATCTACGTTCTCTCCGTAAAGGCGAAGCTCTGACATCTGTGAAGGGGCTGTCTATCACCGCGAAGTCCTACGAAGATGCCAGAGACATACTGGTGAAAAGGTCTGGTCGTCCCGAAAGAATAATTTTTTCCCATCTACAAACACTCATCCAAATGGACACAGTCACCTCCTCGAAGAGTGCTGATTTGTGGGCACTGCATGACAACTTAAACAGCTAACATCAAAAGTTTAGAAGGTCTAGGAGTTGGGGGTAAAGAGTACGGCGTCGTCTGAACACCCTTGATTCTTAGCCGTCTGCCACAGGAGATACGAATGGAGTGGGCTCTTGATAGTGAAGGGAAAGAGGGAAACTTAGAGTTTCTTATGTCGTTTCTCTTTGCGGAAATTCAACAAAGAGAACGACCTTTACAAGTCAAGAATCAAAATTGTCTGGTCCACGAATAAACAACACTTCAAGGTCTAACGTACCTCAAAATGGAATAAAATTGCAGAGAAACTACCATCAGCGGCGTCTCTATATTCGTTGTCAAGTAACGAGTGCGTCTTTTGTGATCGCTCGCATCCAAGCTTGAAATGCAACTCTGTACATCAGATGTCATTAACTGAAAGGAAATGGAAATTACGCGAGAAACGTGTGTGTTTTCCGTGCTTCAATCCTTCTCATTGGTCATTGCAATGCAAAAAACAATGCTTCAAGTGCCATGGAAAACATCATTCACTTATCTGCCCAAAAGTGAACTGTGAAACGCAACATGGTGGTCAAAGGAATGCTTCTGAGCAGACTGAAACAAAGGTTGTTACAAACACTACTGGGACAGTCTCACACACTGGAATGACTTCGTCGATACGTGAAGTTAATACTGTGCTACAGACAATTCGTGTAAACATCAAGGGGTTTCCAATTCATGTACTTTTTGACAGTGGCTCAGATAGAAGTTACATGTCAAGCGCTCTAGTCAGGAAATTGAAACTGAATTTGTCACATCAGAACAAATCTCATACGCCAGTTTTGAAAAAAAAAGTGAATTTGGTCAGAAAAGAGAGCATAAACTGTTCAGGATGCATGTCATGGGGCAGCCACTTGTTGTAACTGAAATAAAGGATATCTGTACTCCTCTATTAAGACCAAAGGTTCCCAACGAGCACTTGGAAGCCTTTGGAGACATAGAGTTTGTGACTGAATATAATAGGGATGAAACCATCACAATAGATTTGTTGATAGGGTTGGATTACTATCATAGTCTTCTGTTTGATGAAAGGGTACAGATCCAGGGTCTGCTTGCACAGAGAACCGTCTTTGGGTGGATGCTATCAGGAGCATGGACAGGATCAGAGACCAAAGGAGGGTACTGTCAGCTTTTGAGCATAAATCAGTCGGGTATCGATACTGACTTAAGAAAGGTATGGGATTTGGGATTTCTACCGATCCAGTCAAATGGAAGTGAAATGGGCCCACATGACAAAATCTGGGTTTCATTTAATGAATCGATCGTGCACAATGGGGGAAAGGTATGTAGTTGCTTTACCATGGAATGAAGGTTTCAAACAAAAACTCCTGAATAATCACAACCTTGCGTTGAAAAGACAAAACTCTCTTGAAAAAAGGCTCTCCCACAATGAGTTAAAAGTTAGATATGATGATGCATTGAATGAAATGGAAAAGTATGGATTTATCAAAGAGGTATCAGAAAAGGAACTGAGTTCACAATGCGATACTCCTATTTTTTTATCTTCCTCACAGACCTGTGATCAGGGAATAAAACAGTTCTACCCAAATTCGACCCGTCTTTGATGCTTCAGCGGGAGGTTACAATGGGATATCACTTAATCACTGTATGAATGCTGGCCCTAATCTCTTACCAAACCTTGTGGATATTCTAAGATTTAGGAGGTGACCATTTGCTTTAACTAGTGACATTACAAAGGCATTTCTTCAAATCTGTGTTATCAAAGAAGATCAAGATGTACATGGGTTTCTTTGGAGGAAAGATGGTGTAGTCAGAGTTATGCGCTTTGATAGGGTGCCATTTTGGGAATATGCGCAGTCCATTCCTCCTCAATGCAACAATAAAACATCACTTAGCAAAGAGACAACCTTCTAGAGTTGTAGAAGAACTCGATGAAAATCTCTATGTCGATGACTGGATGTCTGGAGCAGACTCCAAGAAAAAGTTGTTTGAAATGAAAAATGATGCTATTGATATAATGAATGAAGCTGGAATGCCTCTAGCTAATGGAGGTCAAATACCAATCTTAACTCTGAAGAGATGGATGGTAAAAATATTGAACTGAAGAGTGCGGAGGACACTGACTCTGATATTTCTAAGGTGCTTGGTTTGAAGTGGCTTACAGGTTTGGATAGTTTCTCTTATGAGGGGATTAGTGTACCCACTTCTCTAAAGATCACAAACGTGTGGTTTTGAGTCTCAAGGCTCGGTTATTTGATCCTCTGGGATTCTTAGCTCCCTTTTCTATCTTTGCAAAGATGATTTTCCAAGAGCTTTGGAAATTGGGATGTGATTGGGATGAGATCATCCCCTCCAAATTGGAAAATCAGTTTTCACGATGGATTTCAGGCTTGTCAGTGTTACACTCTTGGAAAGTGCAGAGATGTTTTGTTTAGTTGTCCTTGTCAAAATTAAAGGCTCTTCAGATTCACGTGTTTTGTGATGCGTCTGAAAAGGGTTACGGGGCATGTGTTTATTTGAAGGTGTTGGAGAGTGATGGCTCACACACTATTTCTCTGGTTAGCGCAAAGGGTAAGGTCGCTCCAATCAAAACTCTCTGTATTACTCGACTGGAACTTATGGCTGCATTGATAGGTGCTCGGTTGCTATCACAGGTGAGAAATTCACTTAAGTTGTCAGAGAATGCTGATTACTATTGTTGGTTTGATTCTCAAGTTGTCCTTCATTGGATAAGAGATGAACCTTGGAGGTGGAAAACTTTCGTGGCAAATAGAGTGTCTGAAATCCAAAGTTTGACTGGCTCAGATAAATGGTTTCACTGTCCTGGAAAGGAGAATCCTGCAGATTTGCTTTCAAGGGTCATGCTTGCGGAAGATTTAGTTGCATCTCAAATATGGCTGAAAGGTCCTGTTTGGTTAACATTTCACTTTCAAACATCAGAAGAAGATGAATCCAATGGTTCGCACGTGCCGGAGTCCTTATTAGAAACTAAAGGGACTCCAGATTTAACTTCACTTCTGTCTGCTCAGCAAGATGGGATAGATAGTTTTTTGCCATTGGTAGGCATGATTCTTTGACCAAGGCTATCCGTGTGTTTGGTTGGTTGTTGAGATTTGTCACAAACATCAAGTCCAGAACTAAAATTTGTGGTGATTTGTCATTTGATGAACTATCAGTTGCCAAGGTTGAATTGTTGAAGATGTGTCAGGAAAAGGCTTTCCCGACAGAATTGAAATGTTTGCGAGAGGGCAAGCTATTTTCAAAGAAATCTGCCGTAGTTGAATTGAGTCCTTTTCTTGATAAAGATGGCCTCCTTAAAATGCAGGGAAGACTTCATTTTTCTCAATTGACCCTGGATGAAAAATTCCCAATCATCATTCCTAAGGGTGAGCTTGCTACTCTGATTGTCAGATTTCAACACAAAGCTGAAGCACGCCGGCGTTTCTATGATGATGTCATCCTTGAGGAACACCTATTGGATCATTGGGGTGAGGAAACTAGCTAAAAGGTGAAAAGGGAATGTGTTCCTTGTCAACGTATGGATAAAAGTTTGGGAGAACAAGTTGTTGCTCCTTTGCCTAAGGATCGAATCATTCAATCACCACCTTTCTCAGTCACAGGTCTAGATTACGCTGGACCTCTCTATTGTGCAGATTATGGTCAGAAGAAGTTCTATGTGCTCCTTTTTACTTGTGCCGTGGTCAGGGCTATACATTTGGAGCTAGTGGAATCCTTATCTCTCGCTGATTTTCAATGTGCTTTCAGAAGATTTGTGGCTCGGAGAGGCTTACCGAATGCGATCTACTCGGACAATGCAAGGACCTTTCAAGGAGCGAAAAGTCTATTGTTGAAATTGTTCAGCAATAAATGTCCAGAGTGGAAGTTTATCGCCCCCAGATCTCCATGGTGGGGAGGCTGGTGGGAGCGGTTGGTTCGTTCAGTGAAGTCCTCCTTAAAGAAATCAGTTGGTACTCTTTCGTTACGAAAGACAGAACTGAAGATCAGTTTGCATGAAGTGGGGGCTTGTATAAATTCAAGATCCCTTACTTTCGTTGGGGGCGATGTGGACTCTCCAACTCCTTTGACTCCTTCCCATTTTTTGTTGTGTAGATCATCTGTTTGGGAGACATCTGATGAAACGTCCTTGAATTCCACATTTATCCAATCTTCTGAACAAATCCTTTACTTAGAAACAGCTAGAATCTCACTTTTAGAAAGATTTTGGACCATGTGGAAGAAAGATTATCTTCGAAATCTGCGTCAGGTTTCCTCAGCCAAGGCGAAAGGTAGTCTTCAAATAGGTTCCGTTGTGTCGATGAAAGTTGAAGGTTGTTCTCGCCTGCCATGGCCACATGTGTCATTCGGAAGGCATTTCCTGGTAGAGATAGAGTTATCCGCACTGTTGAGTTAGAAACCGCAAAAGTAACCTTTTGTCGTTCCGTACAAACGTTGGTTCATTTAGAGCTTGCAAATGACGCTCAAGAACTCCCTGGTAGTGATGATACTCCGGGCTACGATCACCCTTACTTTCTCGAGCGCGATTTGATCAATGTTCAATCTGAGATTTCTACCCCTCGAGTTGAAACTCGGTCCGGTCGACAATCTAATCCTGTACAAAGACTAGATCTATAGATTGTTGATGCTTCATGAATTATTAAACTGATTGAGTTTAGTTTCATTCTGAAACAGATGTTAAGGTGTAAATACCAAATAGGTATTTACTATCGTAAAGGGAAAATTTGATGCTAATGTGTAAAATATGATTGGATAGGCAATCTGATTCATAATCTGATAATATGTCTTTCCCTGAGTAAAGTTTTATTGTCCTACTAACTTGTTTGTGTGCAGGCAGCCTTCCGGGATAGAAACAGACTACCTGTTCGTTCTAAATGTTTTAACCCTTTATGTGTTGTCGTCGTACTAACTGTATGTGTGCCGGCAGTCTTCCAGGATAGAAATAGACTACCTGTTTCTACTAATTTTTTTGTTTAAGATTAAGTAATTGTTGAATATTTCATGTGTGGAATTATTGAATGTTGATGGTTTTTGCAATTTTTTGTGATTGGTATTAATGTGTATAAACACTGCTTGTATTGCATAATCGAAGTACAAAATAGGTTGGTATTTGATCCATGGGACTTAACTTACGACTAAGACTTATGATATCCGTGCATATTTATATAAGGAACATTATCTTGCCGCATGGTTGATGTCGTTGTACTCCATGGTGGGGAGTATGTTGCGTCTAGATGTATGGATGTGTTTATAGTCAATGGGAAATAATCGAGTTTTTTTGTTTTTGGTTGCTGAATGGGAGTGAGCATTCTTTTGTTTTGAATGGAAGCACGAGAGGGGGGAGTGTGTGAAAACAATGGCGAGAAAAGCCGATTGTGATGCAAGTAGAAGCGTGATCGCTGTGTCTTGAAACCAGCTCCGGTAATCCGGCCTATTCTTTGTGTGCATTATTATTACTTGTATTATTGTTTTATTAATGAAATACAATGAATTGTTCTTTAAAAGTTCTTGCTGATTCCACTCAATTTTTGTGAGCAAAACCGATTATTGAATGAGTGAAGTGAAATTAAATGAAATGTAAAGCGCTTTGAGGTTTCGACAACAAGCGTTATATATAAATATAGATATTACATGTATTATTATTATGAATAATTTTTGTTTCTTTCTGAAAAGCATCTGGGGATCACCCAGAAGGCACAAGCTAATGACAATGAAAAGGCCAGGCATGAAACGGAAGCTGAGAAGGGTGGTTCAGCTTACCAAGATGGTATGTTTTGAAATTGAGATATTTTTTAATAACCCTATGCCCTGATTTATTGCCTGGAATCTTCAAATTCGATTTTCTCATTACATAACTTTTTGTAAAAAAACAAACTCTATCACCTCCATAACTTACCATCCGATTGCAACAAAATCTGGTATGCACAATCTGTAGGTGCTTGTACAAGTTTTGTCAGAAGGGATTTTTGAAATATATTTTCTTTTATTTGAACAAAAATGGAGGGGGGAAGGGGGGGTGGGAGACAAATCTGTGCTAAATTAATTTTTGCATATCTTTACAGAGCTTCTGTTGGATTTAGAAAAAAAAGATCCTTCTGAAAAAAACTTAAGTAACGAATTAAAAAAGCATATGTACTAAGTCTCACTATGTTGCATAGACTGATGGTGGAGCCAATAGAACTTGAATAATTCGAAATTTTGAGAGCTAAAAATCAAGAATACGGCGTTTCCATGACAACCATGATGCACTTTGGTTTCAAAACGTTTTTTGTTGTTTTGTTTGTTTGTTTGTTGTTGTTGTTTGTTTTTTGTTGTTTTTTTTGCTAATTCTCATCTGATGAGTTAGAAAATAATGGTAAAAATTGTCTTGACTCAACAAGGGTGAAAATTATTCTCAGGACCCGCAAACGCTGAAGAAGCGTACCGTACTGTTATCCCTTTGATTGAGTAATCCTTAACTTATAAGTTTTGATGTATTGATGAGGATTCTTCCTGGAAAGTAGAGTCTTTGTAATAAAAGTAATCATAAAAACAACCAAACAAATAAACACATTCAACAAAAAACAAACACTGTACACACGGAACTATCATTTGTCATCTGAGGTTGCGAGGTTCAGGTATTATTGATCCATTCATTCTTTTCTTCCATACCACATAAGCATAACCCTCCAATCTAAATAAGGTTGATCTAATCCTCGATCCAGTAGTCCAATATAACATAAAAGCCAGCATCCAAATAATGCAAACAAAAGGCCACTTCATTCTGTCTATTTCACAACTTTATTCTCTGACCCATTGACATAACATTTCCTGAATCAGGCATAACAGGATTTATGCAGTCGCTCAATGAAGGCATTGGTGTAAATAAAATATTTATGTAACTAATTCTCATTGTCTACGTCAAAAGCTTTCATTGGACATACATTTTTAAATTAAAATAATGTTTTAATGGGGGACTAAAAAGGTGTTGGTGTGTGCTTTTTTGTTTTTTAAAAAATATTTCGTTTATTTCTTTTGTTGTTGATTTTTGTTTGTTTGTTTGTGTGTTGTTGTTTGTTGTTTTTGTTTTTGTTTTGTTTTGGGTTTTTTGGGGGGTGGTTGGGAGGAGGGGTTGTGCTTTCCTCTACTTCTTTTTCTTCTTCTTTGTTTTTGTTTGTTTTCTCAATCTTGCTTTTTCTAGGGTTCTTTTTTTCCTCATTCTTTAAAAAAAGTTATTTTCTTTGTGTGTTTTTTGTTGGTTTGTTTCCTTTTTGCTGCATTTTTTGTTTATTTTGTTGTCTTTTGCGCTATCATGTATCCCTTTTTAAAACACATTGATAGAGTAACATTTTATCAAAGATTCTTTTTCTTCCTTAAACCTTTGAATGAAAAGGAAACAGAAAGTCAAAGGCAATATTCATAAAATAATGTTCCTCTACCCCAGATGTTTAAATTGAATTGACGAATCAAGTAGAAATTCACACAGAATAAACATGGCACTCTACTTATTTCTAACCATCAGGCTTTATAAGTTATAGAAAGAAAAAATCATTTATAATAATTGAGCTTTTATAACAATAAGTCAGCTTTTATATGGAGCAATATCCACTTAATGTGCTCAAAGCGCTTTACAAGAGGTCCTCAACCAACAGCAACACATATCATGAAAGTCGAGACAGGCCGCTTGTTAGTCGATAATACACTTTTTTTTTTTCCACATGGATAACGCTGTTAATGGTCAGGTACTCATTTTACACCTGAGTGTGGTGAGAAAATATAAATAAAGAACCTTTTTCCAAGGACTCAACTTCGCACCGCGCCCGACGGGATTCAAACCATATCTCCATAGTTGCTAAGCCGAACTGTCTACCATGAGACCACGGTGCCCTAAAAATCTCATTTCAACCTGATTTACAATATGTCATGGATCACAATGACTTGATTATTATTTTTATTTCAAACTAGTGTGTATGTCTTTGACTACAACATGACATTATTACATTCCCAATGTGCTCCATACATCACCAGATCCAACATGCAGTACATTGTTGCACAAGACTCTTACAAAGAATAGAGATGTCTTCCTCCATAGCTTTCTGACGAGCTCTATAAATAGCCAATGGTTCTCAGACGGGGCACACCCACAACAGCACCTTCCCTTCTTATTTGTTCTTGTGGCACCAGGCGTTGATTGTGTTTACATGTGCACATTTATATTTCCACCTGTCTGTTTATAATGTAATACTTCTATGCATGTTTGTTTGGCTATTCAGACCTTACCCATCCTCCATATACTCTCCAGTATATGCCTTTTTGACAAGCCAGTCACCTAGCAACCATTGCGGTGGCGTTGTCTAAAATACTCATTTCTGATCTTGTTCAACCTCATTCCACCAAGTGAGAAACCAACCCAACAACTTCAATTCAGCCATTTCAATTTCTGAATTCAGTCGTTTTGTTGAAATGAATCATTAATCACTCTGTATAAATTCTAATTCCCCTTCTATTTTTTCTGATTAATCTTACTGATATTTAATTACGCTATAACATTCAAAAAATATCAGCTCACTAGACCCACAATCTATCATATCTCATCTCTTTGGTATTGACAATTTTCAGCTCTAAGCTACAGAATAAATATTTTTATACAATGTAAAAGATCACAAATGTAATATTCATTAATACAATTTACTTCAGATCTAATCAGATATGAATTTTTGAAGCCTGCTATATTACTTTTTAGAAAGCTATTCAATGTAAGAGTTCTGATAACAGTTGCAGTAATTCTTTCTAACCCTTGCAAAAAAAACAAAAACAACAAAAAAACAAAACAAAAAATGAATAGGAAAAACAAAAAAGATAATTATATTTAGGGCTCAAGATACAGTTACACACTGTCCAGTTTTTCTTTCTTTTCTTTTTTATTTTAACAATAAACAACTGTTGACCAAGACAATATCATTGATAAAGATTTCATTCATAGTGGCATTTGTAAAACTATCCCAGGTCATCACATGAGTTAATGTCATTACGAATGTCATCGTACAAAATAGTACGGTATTCACACAGATACGTTTTACGTATAGCACAATTCAAAATTGATCAAAACACAATTATAAACTGTAATATGAATTGAAATTATATTAGTATATAGGTCAGATTTTTTCCTATGAAAAGACATTAAAAAAATTACAGCATGCCATGTTGATATTGCACTTCATAATTATTATTGTAGCACTTTAGACAAAAAGAAATGAACATCAGCTTTTATAAAAAATTTAGCTAAGATGAAAAAAATGGACATGAGACAGTAAATTGTAAGAGGATGGTGCATGAGATATATCGTGGGACTAAAAGTCAGATATTCCTCGTCAGAGACCAATGCATGATAAGAATACAGTGCTATGTTAGGCGTGAGAGCCAGGTAGAGAAAAGGAGGTTTGGAAAATAAAAATTACATAATTTCTAGTAGATATGTTAGAACAATTAAAGTACCACGACGGATAAAATTCCATCACAATTTCTTTGGTTTCAGAAACAATTTCTTTTCATCTCCATTTCTGTAGCCAGCTTACCTCTGAAATTCATGTCACAAGTTAGATTTGGCTTTATTCTGATGAAAAAGAGAGGGGGAGACATAAAGAATACAAATTATTGAAAGTCACTGTATTCTGGTAAACTAAATAGAGAGAAATTTACCTTCAAAACGTGCTAGAACAATCACTTTCCATTCCTGCCACCATCTTTTGCATTCAACAAAAGCGATGCACATCATGATTTATGTCCCCTGAAAAGGCACTCACTTACCTTTGTCCTTACCAAAGCAATTTTGGATCCCTTTTTCAGTTTTTGTAAAATGTCAGAATTTTTTTTTTTAAGAGACCATTGCATTCTTTTATAAGCTCAAGATTTTAAGTATGTTTACCAACTCATAGGAGAAGCTAGCCCACTTTCAAGTTCAACAACATTAAAATTCAAAAACTTTGGACTATTACACCAAAATGCCTACAGACAAAATACGGGAGATAAAAGTAACACAACACACCTTCTTTCCATTCAAATAATCAGAAAAACATGCAGTAGGTGATGTATACATTTGAAAGGCAATAGGTAGAGGTATCAGAGGTCATTCAGGTTATTCTGTTAGGTTTCTTTGGGACTTGAACTGATACATCCCTCACATCCATGCATCACTTTCACATCAATGTTTAATTTTTTCATACCTTTAATAGGTAATCTAGTAAAGGGCTTTTGTCTTTCTATGACATGTTGATTATAGAGTGAGTGTGTGCAGGTTTGTGTGAGTGTGTGTGTTTGTGCGTATGTGTGAGTGAGTATAGTAATAATATGTCTCTATGTAAATTAGGTAATACGATACCTTACTAAGTGGAAAACCTTTACCTACAGATAATGCTATGTCATGAATATTAATGTTTACTCCATTACTGTGAATGAATAGGTATATCTGTGTGTGTTTGTGTGTGTATGTGTGAGAGAGAGAGAGAGAGAGAGAGATAACGACGACGACATGAGACCAAC
>JAOYNN010025245.1:0-12818 GCA_025770095.1 Goniobranchus kuniei | reverse complement strand
GAGGGAGGGAGGGGCCAACCGACCGACCGACAGACAGATAGACCGACAGACAGATAGACAGATAGATAATCTGAGATGAGATACAAAAAAAAAAGAGAAAGGAATATAGACAGATAGACAGGAAAACAGGTAGAGAGAGAGAGAGAGAGAGGGGGAGGAGAAAAAAAAGGAGAGAGAGAGAGAGAGAGAGAGAGAGAGAGAGAGAGAGAGAGAGAGAGAGAGAGAGGGTGGGGAGACAAACTGACAGACAAAAAGACGGACAGACAAAGACTGATAGAGACAAAGAAATACAAAAAGAGACAAGCAGAAAGTTTGTTTAGTTGTTTGCTGTTTCATTTCTCTTTAAGACTCCAATTAGGTCATTTCAGCACCGTGGAAAAAAGTAAGTCAACAGACTACCAGTACTTGAAAAGTAAGGCCAGTGCTAGTGTGGCTCGGTAGCTCTGTAATCGGCTTGACCTAACTAACATCATGTTATCGAATACGTTATTTTTGTTCTGGAAAAGTAGCGTCGCTATGTAAGCTGTCTGGATCACTCTAATGTCAACTAGCTGACCTGGTGCGTCAGACAGCCTATCCAACACTGTCGTAAAACACGTCTCGTATAGCTCATGTCAGGCACTCGATTCGATTGTTTTTACTATCGGTACACACTGTTTCCAGCAAGCACTGTCAATAAGTAAGTAATATAAAGTAGATTAAGTTTTAGTAGTTTAATTTCGACTCTTGATCTCGTATAGATATTTACTTTTTACCTCAAAATGCACAGTTCAAGTAGATCTAGATCTAGGGGGTCCATTTTTTTTTATTACCGGAAACAGAGAGCACCACGATGGAAGGCCAAAAATTGCCCATGAGATGACACAGAACCTAAAAATAATTAGGTCGTACAGACCATACAGACACCATCCTATAATAGGGCTGGGCTGACGTGCATGCAACACAGGCGAGTTACAGAGCTACAGAGCCGCACAAGGACGGGCCTAAGAGAGAGAACAGAGGAAAGGAGAAAACCTTTTCAGATGAGGAAAGAAGTTGCTAATTACGGAAACGGGTACTTACAGACATACAAGTAGAGGAAGAGAGACAGAGATGGAGACAGAGACAGACAGACACATAGACAGACAGACAGACCGACAGAGACAGAAAAAGAAAGAGGCAAAGAGAGACAGACAGACAAACAAACACAGGCACATGGACAGACTACAGACAGCCACAGATAGAAAGAGAAAGAGACAGAGACAGAGGAAAACGTTGGCAACAATGGTGATGATTGTGGAAATGACAACAGTAATGAACAACGATGAATTTATAATATCTTTAAGAATCTAATTATAGAAAGGTATTTGTACTTAATACAATTTTAAGCTAGAGATAGTAGAGTGACTGTGTCAACAAAAAAGGTCCTATTATTATTATTATTATTATTATTATTATTATTATTATTATTATTATTATTATTATTTTTATTATTATTATTGTTGTTGTTGTTGTTGTTGTTGTTGTTGTTATTATTATTATTATTATTATTATTACAAGAACTCCCGCTTCGGAGTTGCGGTTACGCCTAGATTCTGTAAACAGCACGTCACTAGGCTTACCCGATAGAGTGGGACAGGCCTAACTCTGAAGTGAATACTGAGATGTTTGATTTGTGGATTAAAAAAACAAAATATCGAAAATAGAAAAATAAAGACCTTCTCTTTCATCGTCGAGTATCGCCAATTCTATGAAGTTGATGATTTTAGGAATTTTAGTGCCTTTACTTAATTTGTCAATGTCTTCGTTCAGGAGCCTTAGTCAAAACAAAATCGTATATTCTCATATATATATATATATAGGATTAGTAGTAGTAGTAGTAGTAGTAGTATATCAGATATCATAATAATATCCAAAGTTCACCTGTATTCCATTCAGCCATAAATCCCTGAGCAGTGTATGCATCATTTGAACGGAATTTTATCCAAGCCCCATGCAGATTCCCTGTCAGATTGGATTGTGGACCCTGTCCGATGTATCTGCCTACAAGCTGTCCATTCACATCAGGAGTCCGAACTTCAATGTAATCATCATTGGGACCTCCATTTGGCTCTAGCTCAAATGTGCTGAGGAATAAATAAAACGAAGCTATGTAAAGCGTTAAGTCCGAAAACTCTCTTTAGATCGTGTGGGATTTACAGAGTATAGGTGGATAGCATACCAATAAACTATAGCGCTCCCCAC
Source organism: Goniobranchus kuniei (assembly GCA_025770095.1). NCBI lineage: Eukaryota > Metazoa > Mollusca > Gastropoda > Nudibranchia > Chromodorididae > Goniobranchus > Goniobranchus kuniei. Next base: position 10,595 of record JAOYNN010025245.1, on the reverse strand, counting down.
CTAAACCCTCTACACCAATGGTTCTTAGTCTAAAGTCTGTTTTTATATGATGGGCCATCATCAAAAAGTACTGCAAAAAGCCTCTCTCCAACTTCATCACCCAAAGGTGCTAGCGCCTTTTTGAACATATCCTGAGACATAAAACTGATATTCCAACAATAAAGCCATGCAACTTTACTTCACCAAATCCAATCTGGAAGCAAATTCGAACGAAAGCCAATCACATCTATTGCCACAACCCCCAATTAAAAATATCTCAAACTGACCCTAAGCAACAGCACAAAACACTAAGACATCTTGAACATCTACGATCTATTGCCCATAATCACTTAGAATGGAAACAGCTGACAAAGAAGATTGCTGAAATTGCTGCAAAGAGCAAATAAGTCAAGTAAGCCAAGGCATCATCTTTTTCTTTCTTTTTTTTTTATCTGGGCCTCATGCCCGTACCACCATTGTTAGTTTATGATACATGTTTAATTCTCTGCGGTTAGTCTTGTATTTTAAACTTTGCCATTTCTTTTCTCATGCTGAGTCTTGCACGCACATCATTACATAACACGCATCTAGTATTAGCTTACATAATTTCTATCCCGGTCCACTGCATGATCCCAGGTGAGGCATCTCCCCAGGTCCATCACCCTGATGGTGTTCCTACTAAGATAAATATTATTGTTACGTCCCATTCTTTATCTATCCAAAAGCCAAATCATCATTAATATTCCCTGCACAAAACATGTCATGGAGGAGATGACCAATAAATTCAGCATAAACAAACTTTGCTGATATGCATTCTTCACTGATATATATTAATAAATTCTAATGTTAAGTCTATAAATGGGCAGTTTCAGTTTTCCTGATAATGTTTACAAACAAACTGTTGTTTAATTCAAGATATTGTCACACCATTCATACTCTGCTATGTCCTTTTCTTATTGAGAAAAACATGTCAACATAATCTACAAAGGCATAATTGACTTACGGAAATGACAACATAAGTGCGTTTCCAGGTGACACTTGAATTTGCCAGACACATTCAGTGTTGATTGGATAATTATCAGGATACCCCGGACTAGTGAATCGGCCTGAATCAGCCTGGAAAGTTCCTCCACACACTGTGAACAATAACTTATAGAGGATATCATATTGGCTAACAAATAAGACAAAGATAAAACCACATCTCATTTGTGGCTTGTAGGGAGGATATTATATTGGCTAACAAATAAGACAAAGATAAAACCCCAGTTTATTTGTGGCTTGTAGGGAGGATATTATATTGGCTAACAAATAAGACAAAGATAAAACCATAGCTCATTTGTGGCTTGTAGGGATGATATTACATTACCCAACAAATAAGACAAAGATAAATCCACAGCTCATTTGTGACTTGTAAGGAGGATATTACCCTGGCTAACAAATTTGACGCAATGTGTCTGTTTTCTGAACATTGTCTAGCCTGCCTCTATGCATGGTGAATTTCTTTTTATTGCGACTGATAAAGATAAACTAATTATAATTTAAGTTATGCTGCTTCATAACTTCAATTTGCTAGAGTTGAGAGGGTCTAATTGAAATATGTCAGATTATCATACTTTCTGTACATAAAAAATGAACCAGCTTCCACAAGAAAGAAAAGACTTTAGAACATTTTAATATATGGAAAAGTAGTTGTTTTGATAGATGATTGTCACTCACTTTTTACTGCTGGAGTATCACAACTAAAATCTATTTAGAGAATTTCACACATCTTACTACGGTCAGTGTAAAAAACAATCACATTAACACAAAATTAACAACAAAACAAATAAAGAACAACAATGACCAAAAATCAACAGCAACAAACATGGACTGGATTAATGGAAATAGGAAAAATGAATCAAATTAAACCATACCTGCTGAATTCATATAACATTCTTGTATGCAAGAAATAGACAGCGAGACAGACCAACGTACAAATAGGCAGCAGACAATAATAATAATAATAACCATTTTATTTATATTGTGTCTTCTTGCCAAGGTCTCAAGACGCATTACAAATAACAATACTAAAACCAAGTATGATAAAAAGAGAGTCTAATTTAATTTAAATATTCATTTAAAAGATGTGTTTTAGAAGCTTTTTTAACAAATCAACACTGCTTGCAGATCTTACTGACTAAGGAGATAGATGTACCAAGTTTACAAAAAGACCTGTCTCCGTATGTTTTGAGTTAAGTTTTGGAAAGAGTAAGGCGCTTTTTGTTTGAAGAACGGAGTTGCCGAGCAGGGTTGTAGGAGAATAAAAGTTCTTGGACAGAATGAGGAGATCACTTGGTGTTTGTTCTATCAAAGGGAGGGATACCAAGTACAATTTTAGTAGCCCTATTTTGAACTCTTTGAAGATAGAGACAAACAGAGAAAATCAAAGACAAAAAAGCAAACAAATTAGGGAGATGGAGGCATAGAGAGAAAGACAGACATATAGTGATGTAGGATTAAGGGGATCTAAATGAATTTTTTTATTATCATCTATTAGATAATTTGACTAATCTTCACTTGAATCCTTTGTGCATATGAATTATCTAACAAAATATGATAAACTACAAAGAAACTATACTCACTTGAATCTGCACTGGTATAGCTAGCCATGAATCCTTGGTTTGGTCTGTAGGACCTTGAGGACTGAAACACCACTGTTAATGCTGACCCAAATGAAGTGATGGCAGCGGGAATGCTGTTACCACAAAATCTGTTGGTGCTATTATCTTGAGCATCTATTCCATCACTGACTGCTACATACATGTCGGTACAGTCAGGTGACTGACGCATATCCATTGAAGTAAACGTTAAAGTTATTCGTCGATCTGTCGTATGAAAAAACAGTAGAGAGAGAGAGAGTTCCTGACATTCATAATATTGTCATATTATTATCTGATTTATACCTCTCCATGGGGGCGCTGTAGCTCAGTGGTATAATGTTGGTCTGTTGACTGAAAGGCAGCAGATTTGAACTCACTATGGACACATGTGTTTTTTCCTTAAGCAACGAAATTTACCCTTGTTGCTTTACTCGAGCCAGATGAAAATGGCTACGTCTTAGGCTGGAAAAGTACTCTGCAATGGACAAGCATCCTATTCAGAAAGTGATGGGTAAAGTCTGTCACTGTTCGCTTCATGCTACCGAAAAATAAAAATCTGAGCTTTTATATAGCGCTAAATCCACTCAATGTGCTCAAAGCACTTTACAAGTGTCCCCCGACAGGCCTTTTCCAACCAGATATCTTCTCAACTCCATTTGGAGTATACAGAGATGCAGCCATCTTACAGGCGCGCTTGCTTTAGCATACTGACAAGATCTTCCTCTGCCTATGGTCGGGTACTCAATAACACCTGAGTGGGGTGAGGAAATGTATGTAAATAGCCTTTCCCAAGAACTAAACAGCATCATTGCCCGGCCTGGCCTCGAACTCGAACCCCTGCGGATACAAGTCCAATGCACTGACTCCACAGCCACGCTGCCACACAAACTGGGATAAGCTCTGGCCTTATGAGCCAATTCAGCTTGAAAAGTCCTTTTTATTTCCTTCTTATTTTTTTACACCTCACGATGCCAAATTTTCCAAGTAAACTTTCAGGTAGTGACAAACTAAATATGTTTTTTTCATACAGTGCTCATTTTCACAATATATACTCCTGCACACAGAGCTTTGCAATGACATTCTAATCCCCTGACTGGCAGCAACATATTACAAAACAAAGAAAACTGGTCTAAAGTAGGATTGGGAGCCCTCTCATGCACTTAAGAATACTTACAACAAATACGTAAACGTGTATGCTCAATGATGAAATAAAGGGAACCCCAAAAAACTTCTGATCCTCCATTAAAAGCAAAGAATGGATACATCGGGAGTGGCACCACTTAAAAAAGACAGCAATGTGTGCAGTGATATCACAATTTAAAGTGCACAATTAAAATGATCAATTTGCCTCAGTCTTCACGGACACAGATTTAAATGTTAACCTTACCAACAACAATTCTCACTATGAAATGATCCCAACATTGCCATCATTGAATGCTGAGTTTGCAACTTATGTCAAATCTAAATCCACACAAGGCCACAGGCCCAAACCAAATACCTGGCAGACTGTTAAAAGAGCTTGCAAGACAAATTACACCCATTTAGAGTACTATTTTTACAGCATCATTTAAACAAAGACAAATACCTGAGCCGTGTAAAAATGCCCCGTCACGTCGCTCTTTAAAAAGGTGATATAAGCATTGCATCTTACAACAAACCCATTTCACTCACTTGCATATGTTGTAAAACAATGGAGCATACAATGCATTGTAACATCAATAGAAACTTTTATGAACAGAATATAGTTCAGTTACTGATTACCATCAGGGTTTTCGTAAAAACATATCATGTGAGAGTCAACTAATTATTACCATACAAGATCTAGCTGACAATATGAACTCAGGGGAACAAGTTGACTGTGTCTTGATTGACTTCTCAAAGACTTTGATAAAGTTCTGCATAAACACCTCTTCAAAAAGTGTGAAATTTACAGCATCAGAAGACAAAAATTATAATGAATGAAAAGTTTCCTGAGAGGAAGGACACAGAGAGTCCAACTTGATGGCATGACATCTAATATAACCAGAGGAAAATCTGGAGTTTCCTAGGGCACAGTAATTAGACCCTTGTTATCTTTTATTTACATCAATGATCTCCTGACTGCATTCGATAAACTGTCAGACAATTTGATGATGATTGCCTCTTGTATAAGAAAACTAAAAGTTTTCAAGACTCCAGGGGAAGTCCAAAATGACCTTGACAACTTGCAAAAGAGGGAAAACTAATGATTAATGGAATTTCACATGGAGGAATATAAAGTTTTGCTCATCACCAACAAGAGAAACCCCACCCTCTCTCATCATAAAATTCACACAAAATTTTTAACAACTGTCCAGTCAGCTAAATATCTGGGAGTAAATATCAGCAACAATCCATCATGGGGAAAACGGAATAAAATAAAGCCAACAAATTATATTGATATTAAAAAGAAACATCAATTCTGCTCCAGTCATATAAAACCTTATTGCTACATAACCTTCATATGACCTTCTGTTGAATATATGCTTCTACATTATGGGATCCAGTAACAAAAACTGACATCAATAAACTTTAGATGGTCCGACGCCATGCTTCTCAGTTTCTAACAGGAAACAACAAAAGCACAAACAGCATGACAAGTATGCAACAACATCTAGGACTGCGAGATGGCACCAAATTGCAAAAACCGTAATGATACATAAAATCATCAACAAAGCTACTGAAGTTTCCAATTACAAACTTGAGCTCCTTAAACCACCACATTCGAGGAAACAAAGCCACTTTTTCCATCAACTGCACAAATTTGAAGCAGCTTCAAACTGACACCATTCACTTCTCAGTAAATAGAGAAGATTCTAGAGAGAGCCTTCAGGAATATCATTAAATCACGAAATAAGATAAATTCAGTGAGAATACACCAGAGGTGGCCTCCGGACCATAAGGAAGATGAAGAATAAGAACTTGGAGTATTAAGAATAAGATGTGCAACATGTCAGGCACAAAAACGTTTTCTAGACAATGACAGCACTGTCTTAATGGCCAAGTACTCATTAACATCTGAGTCAAGAGAGGAAAGCAAAGTGAAGTGTCTTTCCTAAGGACACAATCCCACCAAGTCAGCCATCTTTTGCAGACCACTTTTAACTATTCCAGCTCTTGACTACTGGCGAATTGTGATAACACTTAGCCACCAACTATACCCTACCTAAGAGGAAACCAATGAAGATTTTTCAGTTTGTCTGTGACATGATCAGTTTTCTTTTTCAATGTAATGATTCTATTTGAAAAGTTGAGTAAACATTAATCAGGGTTTAAATTTAATCAGAATGATGGGGTCTACAGAGAAATGGCTGGAGCTTACCATTGTGAGCTGACTGTATGATCCACACACAGCGAGCACTTCCAGAGTATCGGTTTTGATAATTTGGAGTCTGGATGATGCCCGCATTGTCCGCATTCAATCTACCTCCACAACCTAGAAGAAAAGGTGAATATGATAAAGGTTACTTTGACAGTCTCACAAGCACCACTATCAGGATGGAGGAAATATTCACTAACCATTGGTAAAGTTTGATCATTAGAACAATTCAGCAACATTTTATGCTGTTCTTCTGATATGAACTATTTGTATATCTTACATCTAACAGGACCATGACTTTTCGTTTTTCTATTAATTCACTTGGGAATGATCTGTTTTCTAATTTCTCATGCTGTTTTACTGGGAGTTGGTGTGAATCAATCTCCACAAGCTGTATGGATATTTGAAAAATCATCGCGATTTTTTACTTTGTCGACGCTTTCTAAAATTCATGTCCAGCTTTTAGCCTTTCTGGAATTGCCTATGATGACTTCTGCTGCCTTCTTCTCCAATTTCTTTGAGTGTTTGCTTGCCAATTAACAGGCCCCAGAGCATACGAGCATATCTAATATAGGTCTGGAGAACATGGGAAAGTGTTTTTACCAAATGTTCCTTTTCAGTGAAGCAGTAATATTGCCTGAGATTGTATATCGTGGGTTGAGAGGTAAATACTAGAAAGCCAAATTTCTTAAATTTGACATGGTTGGAAATCTCTTCCTCATTTTCTGTTTCACTATACTGCTACTGCATTGTTTGGAGAAATATCTAATAGGATGGAGGGTGATGTATGCAAGAAAAGAAGCGCGGGTGGCAGCTACGTTAAAGGCTTATTATTCTTTGCTTTCCAAATCCATTGTATTTACCTCATTTATTGAATGAATATTAGAATAATACCTTCTGTATTCTTATGTGACTGGAGGAACAGCGTTCAATGTCAAAAATCACATATTTTGTGGTGATCTTTTGAATCTTTGACAATTTTATTCATGTTCACTATAAAATGTACAGACAATAACCTTTGGGAGACAAACTTATTACACAAGTATATATAATGAGGGGAAGACCCAAAGAAACCTTGATAAAAACACTTTGAGAGAGGCAAAGGCAGGAGGTTTAGAATCCATGAGTGAACTGATTGAAACGACCAAGAGCAAAACAGAGTGGAGACAAATTGTAGCAGCCTTTACGAGGTCTGACGGTGAAGGAAGGATGTAAGATGTAAAAAGTAAGATATAAAAATAATCATGATGCTTTCATAAACATCATAGTATAAAATTATCAAACGGGTTGGAGGTGTGGTGATTTGTAGCAAAATAAAAGAAAATTTCTTTGAGATATGGACTATAAATACATTGATATATTCATCTCCATACATAGTTGTGAAGACTAGCAACTAGAACAGGGTATGTCCAATTTCTTGGATAAAGAGATATTCAAACCAAAGAGATAGCTATCTCTTTTATCAGTGTCAGTCTTGTTGCTCTAAAAGTAAACTAACAATTACCACTTCTACTGTGAAGTAAGTATGGACTAGTGTGATCTTTTCTTCTTACAATCTTATCATTGCTTTTCCAATTGAAAAGTAAAAGTTCTATCAGGCAGTTCCTTTCTGAGAATGTGACCAAAAAACATGTCATCTCCCTTTTGTTTTCAAGGTTGGACCACTGCAATGCTCTATATTTTGGTGTTTCAGCGAGCAAACTGAAAGACCCTCCAGAACAGTGCTGCCAGGTTTATCCTCAGAAGGAAGAGATTTGACTCTGCCAAACCTTTCCTCCATCGATTACACTGGCTATCTGTTGAGAAAAGAGTCATATTCAAGGCATGCATTATGGTTTATCATTGTTTCAAAAACACTGCCCTGCCATACCTTACTGAACTTTTGACAAAATATTCAGCCCCTCATATTCTGCCCTCTTCCAGTCATCCCACTTGTTTGGCTATTCCCCAAATTCATACAAGGCGGCAATAGTACCATCATTTCCCCATCAAGCACAATTTGTCTGGAATACCATTCCATAGACCATACGGAATCCAAATCACTGTCTCTTTTTTTAAAAAAAGCTTTAATAACTTTTCTTTCTTAATTTTTGCATGATTAGGTGTATGACTTGTGGAGTGAGGTAGTGCGTTTTGTAAAGCGCCAAGAGCCTTTATGTCTTGAGGAGACAGTACACTATATAAGTGTCTATATTCTTCTTCTTCTTCTTATTATTATTATTATTATTATTATCATTATTATTATTATTATTATTATCATCATCATCATCATCATCATCATCATCATCATCATCATCATCATCATAACTTTTTTGCAAAGTTAAGTTGACATAATATGCATTGTTTATGTAACATTCCAATGACATTTTGACATATCGTGCAAAAATCCAGACTAGTCATAGTCTTTATGTGACAAAACGCGATGTATACAATCATTCGTATCTTTCTCACTGCTGCCATTGACCTAGGTGAGATGATCGGTATAATGATGTGAGATGACATTTGTTACACCAAGGCTTGGTGAAGTATCAAAGCTTAATTAAAGAAATCGAAACCTTAAACTTCTCGACAACATAAAAGACAGTCAAGTGGAATACAATAAAGAGACCGCAAAACTAAACCCGAATTTCAACGCTAAGATTTCTTGGGAGCTTTTTATGCTGCACCACCTTGTTAAATTTCTATTCAACATAGCAAAAACAATTCATAACATTCTCAACCTAACAGAATCAATAATGACTTGAAAATGGTTGATGTTGCGTGACGGCTAACCCTGATTTTTGTCCCCGACCAAATTGTGCATCTTCAAGAAACGACTCACCACATTCAGATCATCCTTTTCCAATTGCCCATTATTGCCTATTGGATCTCTGCCATCAGCTATGCCCTTCATCTTATCATTTATTGTTATTACTAGTAAGATGTCCACGATATCGCGGTTTTGAGACAATGAAACAATGACTCATCATTAGGCCTAATGTAGCCTATCAAAGTTTTCTTGATGGAGACCCCAATTCAGCGTAGCCTGTGTTGTAAAAAAACAAACAAACAAAAAACACAGAACGAAAAAACAAACCAAAACAAACCAAAACCTACAGTTAGAGAAAGAAGGGTCTTTTCGAAAGGTCGGGTAAACTCGATAGTAATTTGAGGGACACTATATTGCACTTTAGTTCGAGTTCAAGACGTGCAACTTAACTTATGAATACCCAGACATTTAAAGGGAAGCCTTTGGTAATGCTGCTTGAAAATTGGCTTCATCCGTGAAGTCAACTGGTTAAAAGGTCAAAAAGGTCTTGTTAAAACTGCTCATAGATTTGTTTCAAATATCTTTACTCCAAATAGACCTGGGAAATAAAAAAAAAATTGCGTAATTTAAAATAGTTTTTTCTCCCTCTGTGAACCGTAAGGCGTGCAAGACTATTTGGGCCTAACTCCATTGTAGTTAGATGTATTTTATATGCACATTGTTCGTGTTTGTATCTGTATCTGAGGAAGGACATGAATTTGTCCGAAACGCTATATTGTGGTTTGTCCTGTTTCGTTCTTTTATTGAATAAGCCTTTAACTTTTTTATGTATTTCTGTTTCTTAGATTCTTGATTATAGATTGTATATTCATACTCAGTGGTAACATTTCTGTATTACCACATTCAGGTAGATCTATCAAGTCTATACATCCCCGACCACCTGGATTACATAGATCTATTAATCTCTTTCAGCCCATTTACATCCAAAGTACTGGAACACAATTTTCAGCAGCCAACTTGGTGAAAAATTCGGATGCACGAAATCAGAACCTGCTCAAAACTCTGGGATCAATATGGTGATCATCAAAAACAACACAAAGCAACAACAACAACAACAATAAAAAACTGCAAGCCCTTCATCATGTTCCACAGCCTTCTGTTCCGAGCAGGATATTATATTGCACTCTGATTATCAATTCCCTGTGAACATATCATGGAAATCTGACAACATCATTCGCAGCACATTGCCAGCTACTCATTCACAACTGAGTCAAGTAAGGTAGACCAAGTAAATCAAAGTGCCTTACCCGGGACACAACACATGTACCGATGATTTGTGGTTATTGGCTTGCCCGCACAAGCGATGCACGATGAAACACGATTAAGGACACAGATGGCTCGATAGTTAAGGCGTTGGTCTGTGATCGGGAGGTTCTGGGTTCGATTCCCGCCTGTGACAACTTGTGTTTTATTCCTTCAGCAAGAAATTTTACCCTAATTGTTTCACTCGATTCAGGTGTTAAATGAGTACCTCACAACAGGCTGGTATTGTTGACCTGAATGTTCAACACTTTACTGTATACTCCTAGAAGGTATACCTGCTAGGGTGATAAAGTGTTGTAAAGCGCTTTGAGACTGTTCTTGAAATGGAAAGCGCTATATAAATGCAATCTCTATCTTTTTAAGCACCATTTACACTGACCATGCTGAACGCTGCTCGACTCGACTCATGCCCAGTCTGCCAAAGAGCACTTAGAAGTACTACCGACCCCCCACCCCCACCCCCCTTCCGGGCTAAAACATCCTCTCCAGTGCAGTTATAAATGGAATGGCGAATAAACACACACCGTTAAGGGATAATCAAGAGGCATGGGTAGGAAGGGGTTTGGGG
>JAOYNN010025134.1:0-12819 GCA_025770095.1 Goniobranchus kuniei | reverse complement strand
TTATTATTATTATTATTATTATTATTATTATTATTATTATTATTATTATTATTACTATTATTATTAGTATTATTATTATTATTGTTGTTCTTGTTGTTGTTGTTTTGTTGTTGTTGTTAATATTATTATCTCATCATCATCATCAACACCATCATGACCATAGCTATATTCATATCCATAACTGAAAGATAATAACCAAGGCCCAGTTATGGTTGGCACTCAGGTGTGTTTGGCTTTGCACGCATGTGTTTAAAACTGACATTCATGTTGTTATTATTTTGTGTGTGTCTATAATATTCTAGTCATTGTACATCTCTGATCCTAGAAATTTTAATGACAAATCCAAGCAAAGATGTTAAAACACGTCATGAGAAGCATACGATCGATTTTATAAAGACAATAGTTGGACAAGAATTTATGAGTTTTGTAAAGATAACATCATCTAGAAAATCAGTTTTATAAAGCCAATACCTAGATAAGAGAACATCTCGAAAGGATTATGAATTTTATAAAGAGAATGTCAAGAAAGGATTATGAATTTTATAAAGACAACATCTAGAAAGCCTCATGAATTTTATAGTACATCTAGAAACGACCATTGATTTTATAAAGAAAATATCTAGAACGGATATGAATTTTGTAGACAATATCTAGAGAGGATTATTAATGTTACAAAGACAATATCTAAAAAGGATTCGGAATTTTATAAAGAAAATATCTAGAAAGGATTGTGAGTTTTATAAGGATGACACACAGAAAAAACTCATTATCTTTGTACAGAAGATATCACACAATGATACTGATTCCTGTAATGGCAATGTGTAGAATAAATTTTCATTTTTATATACAGAATATCTAGAAAGCTGTTTGAGTTTATCATAAGGATAATATCTAGGAAAGACTTTTCATATACACTATGTGGATCAAAGAATGAAATCTTTATCGAGACAATATGAAACATACACATCTATTATTCCTTTTATGAATAGAATTCCCTGTGGTAATAAGATTAATTTTATGTACATGAACATATTAATGACATGTTTATATGAAATATTCTTTATAATTATTTGTATAAATACAAATATCTAGTATACATACTATCACTTATATAAGCACACTATCCAAAAGGAATTAATGAATTATGTTTTTAGATTATACTGCTTCATGATCATTGATACACGCTGACAAAATGTTGATTCTGACTTCATTTTTAAGAGAAAAAAAATTGGAAGGGATGACAACGAAAACTCTTGTTGACTTGCAATGTTTTCTACAACAGACTTCATGAACTACACAGTATAACGATGCTAAGTGGAATGTGGCAGTGGTGCTGTAGGTTCGTGTTCAAATGTGGGTCATGTTGATGAGATTGTAAAACGTTGATCGTTTCCGAATGATTTTTTCTTCATCTTGCTCTGAAAAAAGGGCTGACCTGAGGAGGGGAGGGGGTGATCCGACGGTATTCCCCTTCTCGGACATACATTGAAGTGGGAGATCCGGAATGCATCTATCCTGACATTAGAATTATTAAATTTGCATTAAAAAAGAAACAAAACGGATATTGATACTGTAGGCTGCTAAGGAGGTGTTTGTGAATAGACAAAGTCCTTCCTTCATTTTCTTCCTTCTCTCCTTCCTTCCTTCTATGCACCAAGCCAGTCAACTTTTCGTTGAGTCACCTATAATTTCAGTTAGCCTTACGTTGAGTCACCTATAATTTCAGTTAACCTTACGTTGAGTAACCTATAATTTCAGTTAACCTTACCTTGAGTCACCTATAATTTCAGTTAAAAGTACATGGAGTCACCTATAATTTCAGTTAAGCGTACGTTGAGTCACCTATAATTTCAGTTAACCTTACGTTGAGTCACCTATAATTTCAGTTAATCTTACGTTGAGTCACCTATAATTTCAGTCAACCTTACATTGATTCACCTATACATTCATTAACCTTACTTGAAGTCACCTACAATTTCATTAACCTTACTTGAAGTCACCAATGCAGTCATTAAGCTGACATTGAGTCACCTATAATTTCAGTTAACCTTATGTTGAGTCACATATAGTTTCATTAATCTTACGTTGAGTCACCCATAATTTCAGTTAACTTTACGTTGAGTCACGTCACCTATATTTTCAATAAACTTCATGGAGTCCCCTATAATTTCAGTCTACCTTTCATGGAGTTACCTATAACTTCATTTAACCTTACATGGAGTCACCTATCACTTCTGGTAACCTTACATGGGATCACCGTTATTTCAGCTAACCTAACATTAAGTCAGCTATAGTTTTATTAACCTTACATGGAGTCACCTATAATTTCAGTTAACCTTACGCTGAGTCACCAATAATTTCATTAACCTTACGTTGAGTAACCTATAATTTCAGTTAACCTTACGTTGAGTCACCTATAATTTCAGTTAACCTTTCGTTGAGTCGTCTATAATTTCAGTTAACCTTAAGTTGAGTCATCTATAATTTCAGTTAACCTTACGTTCGGTCACCTATAATATCAATGAACCTTAGGTTCAGTCACCTATAATTTCAGTTAACTTCCGTTGAGTCACCTATATTTTCAGGTATCCTTCCGTTGAGTCACCTATAATTTCACTTAACCTCACGCTGAGTCACCTTTAATTTCAGTTAACCTTACGTTGAGTCACCTATAATTTCATTAACCTTACGTTGAGTAACCTATAATTTCAGTTAACCTTACGTTGATTCATCTATAATTTCACTTAACCTCACGCTGAGTCACCTATAATTTCAGTTAACCTTACGTTGAGTCACCTATAACTTCATTAACCTTATGTTGAGTCACCTATAATTTCAGTCGACCTTACGCTCAGTCACCTGTAATTTCACTTAACCTTTCGTTGGGTCACCTTTAATTTCCTTAACCTTACATGGAATCACCTATACATTCATTAATCTTAGGTCAGTCCTCTATAATTTCAGTTAACCTTACATGGATTCACAAATGCATTCAGTAATCTTACGTTGAATCACCTACAATTTCATTAACCGTACATGAAGTCACCTATACATTCATTAATCTTACGTTGAGTCGCCTATAATTTCATTTAACCTTCGTTGAATAACTATAATTTCATTAATCTTACGTTGAGTCACCTATAATTTCATTAATCTTACGTTGTCACCTATAATTTCAATTAACCTTACGTTGAGTCACGTCACCTATAGTTTCAATATACTTACATGGAGTCACCTATAATTTCAGTTAACCTTTCATAGAGTTACCTATAACTTCATTTAACCTTACATGGAGTCACCTATCACTTCCAGTAACCTCACATGGAGTCACCATTATTTCAGTTAACCTTACATTGAGCCACCTATAGTTTTATTAACTTTACATGGAATCACCTATCATTTCAGTTAACATTACTTGGAGTCACCTATAAGTTCAGTTAACCGTACATGAAGTCACCTTTAATTTCAGTTAACCTTGCATGGAGTGAATTACAATTTCAGTTAGGATTCGCCTATAATGTCAGTTAACTTACCATGGAGTCACCTATAATTTCTGTTGACCTTCTATGGAGTCAACTATAATTACACTTTCCCTTACATTGAGTCATATACAAATGTAGTTTCACTTTCCTTTAAATTGAGTGATGTGATAAAGTTTCACTTTCCCTTACATTGAGTCATATTATTTAATTTCCCTTTCCCTTGCATTGCGTCATATAATATAGTTTCACTTTCCCCTCACATTGAGTCATGTGATATAGTTTCACTTTCCTTTACATTGAGTCATATAATATTGTTTCACTTTGCCTTACATTGATTCATATTATTTGATTTCATTTTCCTTTACACATAGTCATTTATGTTGTTTCACTTTCCCTTACATTGAGTCATGTAATATAGTTTCACTTTCCCAACATTGAGTCATATTATATAGTTTCACTTTCCCTTACATTGAGTCAAATAATATTGTTTCACTTTCCCTCACATTGAGTAATATTATATAGTTTCACTTTCCCTTAAATTGAGTCATATTATATCGTTTCACTTTCCCTTACATTGAGTCGTATTATATAATTTCCCTTTCCTTACATTGAGTCATATTATATAGTTTCATTTTCCCTTACATTGAGTCATATTATATAATTTCCCTTTCCCTTATATTTGGTCATGTATAGTTTCACTTTCCCTTACATTGAGTCATAGATAGTTTCACTTTCCCTTACATTGTGTCATAAATAGTTCCATTTTCCTTACATTGAGTCGTGCATAGTTTCATTTTCCCTTACATTGAGTCATATAGAGTTTCACCTTCCCTTACATTGAGTCATATATAGTTTCACCTTCCCTTACATTGAGTCATATATCGTTTCACTTTCCCTTACATTAAGTTATAGATAGTTTCAGTTTTTCTTACATTGAGTCATGTATAGTTTCATTTTCTCTTACATTGAGATACAGATAGTTTCACATTCCCTTACATTGATTTATAGATAGTTTCATGTTCCCTTACATTGAGTCATAGATAGTTTTACTTTACCTTACATCGAATCATAGATAGTTTTACTTTCCTTACATTGAGTCATAGATAGTTTCACTTTCCCTTTCATTGAGTCATAGATAGTTTCACTTGCCCTTGCATTGAGTCATGTATAGTTTCATATTCCCCTACATTGAGTTATATATAATTTCATCTCCCTTACATTGGGTCATAGATAGTTTCAATTTCCCTTACATTGTGACATGTATAATTTCACTCTCCCTTACATTTAGTCATAGATAGTTTCACTCTCCCTTACATTGACTCATAGACAGTTTCACTTTCCCTTACATTGACTCATATATAGTTTCACTTTCCCTTACATTGAGTCATGGATAATTTCACTCTCCCTTACATTGAGTCATAGATAGTTTCACTTTCCCTTACATTGAGTCATATTATATAGTTTCACTTTCCCTTACATTGAGTCATATATAGTTTCACTTTCCCTTACATTGAGTCATATATAGTTTCACTTTCCCTTTCATTGAGTCATAGATAGTTTCACTTTCCTTTGCATTGAGTCATATATAGTTTCACTTTTCCTTACATTGAGTCATACGTAGTTTCACTTTCTCTTACATTGAGTCATATATACTTCCACTTTCCTTTACATTGAGTCACCTATAATGTAACTTTAAGATGCTTTACGTCAACAATAGCATTTTCAACTACCCTAACGCTGCGTTAGTCTCAAATTGCATCAACCTTGCATCGCGTTTTAGATTAGAATATTAATAAACTAGCCACCTACCTTCACCCACTTCCTTAAATACTAGACCTACAAATGACGTAATTAATGCTCACTTGAAGGCTTAAAAAAAAGAGGATTTTCATGTTAAGCCTTCTATTTTTACATGAAATGGAACCGGTGGAATGTATTCGCAAGATTTCATTGCTTTCAGCCGGGGCCTCTGACAGGTGGATGGAGTGAGGAGGGATCTAATGACAGCCATTAATTAGCATTTGTGTTCCAATAATACTTAAACCTTTTATCTGTGAATGCCTTGAATAATTACTTTTACTTTTAGCATTTAGGCGCTTTTCATTTTGTTAAACCTACTACACGAATGTGGGTATTCTAGAGGCAAGGGTATGCATGTATGTGTGTGTGTGTGTATGTGTGTGTGAGGATACTAACATTATTCATAATACTGTATGCCATAATATGAGCAACTGTGGAATCAAATTTCCTCACAGATGAGAATAAATATCTTATTCAAGAATTTCTTTTACATTACTTCTTTATTTTACTTTTCAGGTTGTTTTCCAGTTTCAGTCTTTACAGGTCAGTTATATCCATAATGAATGGTTTCAAGATAGATTTTATTTTTTTATGTGGAGATAGAAGCTATTAGTTCTACAGGTGTAAACAACTGTAAATGTTGTTTAAAGGCACAAATTCTTGTAAATGGTATCATTTATATACATAAGCTTTCTGTTTTACCCTGAAATATTGTTTAGCTTGGATTTAGCAACAAATGGTATGTTTGAATAAGGAGCAATTTGATTGGTTCAAAATTTGTTTACAGTCACACAGTCACATCTCGTTAATACGGATCCATCCATTCCCAAAAAAATGTCTGGATTATCAAATTTTCTGGACAGTGAAATCAACAATCAGTGTCATTCCATTGAGCATCTAAAATGTCTGACATCATTCATGCATAAATGCAATGTGATTGGCTCTCCATTAAGAAGGCGGAGCTTGTGACTGTTGACCATTTTGACGTGATCATTGCTGCACTGAAAGGCAGGGTTATTAGATGCACAAGCAGTGATGGACATGTCGAAAGGTAAACCAATCACACTTGATATGGGCGATGACTTAACATCCCATCACTCTACCTATCATCAGTGGTGTCATTCATATTCATGCATTGAGATTGGCTGATAATGATAGCGAGAAAAAGGTGACCATTTCGAAGATGACCAGCCATTTCATTCTTTTGTGCACTGGATTGATATTGGCAACTTGATTCCCCTCATTCATTTAAAAAGAGCTTATCACAGCCTGGTAAAAGTATTTGTATGCCCAATAGATATTATTTTGTTTGTCATTAGTTCATGCATTAGTGCGTCATTTATGACTGGAAAAATAATAAAAAGAAAGATTTTTGTGATGCAACCCAAAAGTTTTAAGAAAAAAGATCTGGATTATTGAGGTAAAATCTCTATATTTTATTAGTATCCATCCCCAGAATATGTGTCCAGATTCATCACCATGAATTTTCAGATTAACTTACATAATTAAATAAGAAAAAACTCTGTCCCCATTTGACTGTCCAGATAAATGTGGCTTCCGGATTAACAAGACATGACTGTATATGTATTTCAAATGCATAGTTGTCGATGGTTTACAAATGAGATTTTCCATACCTCTTATATTTTCCCTGACATTTCACAATAATTTTCAGGGTTGTTTGAAATTATATTAGCATTTTTAAGGGTTTTTTTTTTTAATTCATAACTAACGTTTTTGAAGAGGCAGACAATATTTTCTCCTTAAGCTTTGATAAAGGATTTTAGATAAGAAGAATCCAAGTGCTACAAGTTATAATGCCACATGAGAGTTTTGAATTGAAAAATTGCAATCTTAATATGGCAGCCAATAATATGATAAATGAAGTATATATTATTCCAGTTAGATTTTTTTTCCATTTGCATGTCACCCTTTCCATCCATGCCAATTGTAAACGATGTAACAAGCTTCATTTAAAAAATGTTAAATTAACAAGCTTCATTTAAAAAATGTTTAATTTTAGCTGCTGAATGCCTGAAAAGTTTCAGTGAATAGGAATAAAACAGCTGAGGTGAGGAATAGTTTTGGAGGTTAGTGAAATGAAGCAGTTTTGTAAATCATAATTCTACCAATCTTGCTCATAATGTTAACTTTAATGAAATGTCACTATTTGATTTCTTTCATGATTGAAAAACAACATTCATTAATTTTATTATGTTTTTCCATTACACTCTTACAGCTGGTTCTTGACCCCCACAGTAGAAGTTCTAGGTAAATATCTCGTCAAAGCTCTATTGTGAAAAGTTCAACTGTATTCTTTTTTGCAGGCCACAAAAAGGTTCAATAAGTCAAGTTCTTTTAATATGACATTAACAGTAATAAATTTAAAAATAATTGAATACTCCACATATGCAAAGTTTTTGTTGACACAAGAATTTTCCCACAATTTTCTTGTTCACACTCTGAGACAATACTTACAAAGTCTCGCATTTCACTCAGACTCACCTTATCTAAGCACATTTTGCTAAGAAATTCAGGAACACAATAGAAGGAAATTGGGATCCATGGATAAGATTTCACAAATTTTGCTCTTAATTAAGCTGCAATGTGAGAAAGAGAGTCAAGATTTTTATTGTACATGAAATGCCTTACTGAATATTTTGCTTTATTTCATTTCTTAAATCATGAAATTTCATTATAAAATTAGTGAATTCCACAATCAGGGAGTGTCCATGTGGATGATTGGTTAAACAAAAAGTGGAAATATTTGCTTTGTTTTTTTTATTTTAGCATCTAATCACCTTATACCTCAAGTTCAACTTCAATCAGCTAAAGTCACTGCTTCTTAACAGAAGATAAACACAACATGGTGTAGTGGCTGACAGAACAAGACATGTCACCTTGTGCTGAAAAAACTATAAGCAGCTGATGGTTATTTTTTCAATTTCTTTTAAAAATGCCTCTGTGTCTTTCAATTCTCTCACATTGGTTGGAAGTTTGTTCCACAGTCGAACTGTGCTTGGATAGAACGAATAGAGATGGGCATTCACGGTTGAAGATGGTAATACAAAAGTGTTTGGTTTTCTTGAGATCTCTTTCAGTTGGTCAAAAGAAATGATGTTTTGTCTCTGCTTCACTTTACAGAAGAGTGTTGCCTTTTGCTTGGCTCGTCTTTCATGTAGTGATGTCCAATTGTTGTCATTTAACAGCTTTGTCCGGTTTTCTTCTCTATTGTGTTTGTTGAAAGCGGCCAGCACGTCTTTGGATTTGTTCAATTTTGTCATTGTTTTTGGTGTATGGGTCCCAGACGCTTGCACTATACTCTAGCATTGGTCTTATGGATGGAATATTCTGATGGGATTGGTTTTCATTTGTTGGTAATATTAATGACTTTACATTTTTGGGGGTGGAATTCCATTCTTCACTCTCTTTCCCAGTCTTGAAGTTTGAATAAGTCTTTTTGGAGATTGGGTACATCTTCTTGACAAGTGATATTCAGATAGAGAAGGCTGTCATCAGCAAAAGGCGAATTTTTTATCCTTCTGTAATTCTGTCCGGCATGGCATTAATGTAAATTTTAAAAAGTACTGGGCCTAAGACTGTACCCTGAGGAACCCCATACAAAACTGGTAGTGATGATGATGTTTTGTTCTCTAATGGAACTTTCTGTGTACAATTTGACAGAAAAGAAGATATCTATGCATGCACTTGATTGCGGATTCCGTAGTGCTTCAGTTTTATTAAAAGGCTTTGGTGGTGAACCTTATCGAAGATTTTGCTGAAGTCAAGTAATATTGCATCTGTCTGCCCACACCTGTTCAGTTCACTGACAAAGTCTTCACACATTGTGATTAGTTGTGTTTCACATGAACAATGGCGACGGAAGCCATGTTGGATGTCAGTTAATATGTCAAATCTGTCCAAATGAGCCATAATGTTACTACAGAGGATGTGTTCTAAAAGTTTGCTAGAAATTGATGTCAGTGACACAGGTCTGTAGTTCTCTGCTTTGCTTCTGTCCCCGTTCTGTAAAATGGGGGTAATGTTGGTCTGTTTCCAGTCATCAGGTATTTTGCCCTGGTGCAGAGAGGTTTTAAACAGAAATGCATATATAGAGGAGACAGTTCATGTGCAATTATTTTGAGAAATTTTGCTGAAATGCCATCAGGCCCTATTGCTTTATTTGAGTTTGTCGATGACAAAAGTTTGAGTACCCCTTTCTCGGAGCTGTTAATTTTATCCATTGTTTCTACATTAACTTCTTTTAATGTACTGTTGACTGTTCCAGTTGAGTCAGAAAATACAGATGAAAATTGTTCATTCAGCAGGTTTGCCTTCTTTTCTGCGTCATCCACGATTGTTCCATTTTTATCCTCAAGGGTGGTAACTCCAACATTTTCTCTATTTTTGCTTTTGATGAATGACCAAAGTTTCTTGTTGTTGTCCATGTTAAGAAATTCACTGCTTAGGTAGTTAGCATATGCTGATCTACACCATTGCTGTGCTAGCTTTTTTTATTTCTTGATATTTAGATTTAGTTATCTCAGAGGGGCATGACTTGAGTTTCTTAAAAAGTTTTTTCTTCTGTCGTAATAATCTTTTAATCTCATTGTTAATCCCTGGTTTGCTTGGTTTGGATGTTGTTAATTTTGTGGGCATGTTTTCTTTAATAATGCCATGGACTTTGTTTTTAATGCCTTCCCACAGTTCATTAATGTCCCTGTCGATCTCGCGGTAGTTCAAGCAATTCAGTGAGATTGTTTGTATTTCAGTTCTCATGAAGTCAATGTGAGCCCTGCTCCAAAGAAGAATTTCTCATTTCTTTTCTTTTCACCTTGATGGGTTGGCTATAAAGTCAATCTGTAGTATGTAATGATCACTTAATCCAGGGACTAATTCATGATTGTCGACAGGGTTGGGATAGTTGGTGAATAGTATATCTAATGTTGAATTTAGCCTGGTTTTAAAATCGTTTGTTTGGTTGAGGTTCAGGTCTAAATATGAATCCATATAAAGTTCATTGATTGTTAGTGGATACTGATGACTTTTTATAATTCTTTTTTCCCAGTCTATGTTTGGTACGTTTATATCCCCGCCGATTATGAACATTGTGGTCTTGTGCTTTGTAAAAATCTGTCTTACTGAGTCGCACATCTCTTTGCTGTAGCTAGCATTGTTATCTGGTGGTCTGTACAGCAATCCAACTCTTTTTTCAAATTTTCAAAGTTGTAAGATGCAAGATACATTAAATGTCCATCAGTGCAAATGTTTTGCCTCCTGAGATTTAGTATGCAAGGCGAGTGTTCTGTTGAATTTATGTGTATTCTCTATTTCGTGGATTGAAGATGGGAGTGCATTCCAGTCAGCTATTGTTTTGGGGAAGAAACTGTATTTGTACGAATTTATTTTTGCAGATGGCTGGTGAAAATTTGTTTTCTGATTGTTTCTTGTTTCGTATCTGCTTTCTGGGCGTCGAATGTAGTCAGGTAACTTGAAGGACGATTTCCTGTGGACACATTTGTGGAACATTTTAAGCCTAGCTTCTTTTCTGTGTGATTGCAATGTTTGCCATTGTAGGGATTTTAGGGGAGATCTTACACATCCCGGCTCTCTTGACCAAGTTGGTTACAAAACTTGAGGCTGTTCTTTGAATTTGTTCTGTTCTCTTTATGTGTTTTTGATAGGGAGGGTCCCATGCTGAGCTTGCATATTCCATTATTGGCATGACCGGGGCTTTGTACATGTGGTCTTTGATGTTTTGAGGGCATTGACTGATGTTTCTGAATAAAAATGCAAGTGTCTTGTTTGTTTTAGCGATGGTGTGGTTGATGTGGTGTTCCCATGTCAGCGTCGTATTCCGGTGGACTCCAAGATACGGTACATCGTTCACACTTTTTTAGTCGTTGCAACTATCCTTGTCCTTGCCATTCTCCTTGTCCTTGCCATTCTCCTTGTCTTTGCCATTCTCAGTGTCTTTGCCATTCTCTTTGTCCTTGCCATTCTCCTTGTCTTTGCCATTCTCTTTGTCCTTGCCATTCTCCTTGTCCTTGCCATTCCCCTTGTCCTTGCCATTCTCCTTGTCCTTGCCATTCTCCTTGTCCTTGCCATTCTCCTTGTCCTTGCCATTCTCCTTGTCTTTGCCTTTCTCCTTGTCTTTGCCAATTTTCTTCTTCTTGTCTGTTTACTGTTCATTGCCATTTTCAGCTTCTTGCTATCCCCCTTGTTCTAATAGTCTTTCTACATATTCTTGCAATTCTCCTTATTTTTCTCATACACCGTGTTCTTGTCGTTTTCCATGCTTTTGCCTTTCTCCATGTTCTTGCTATGCTCCTTCTTTTCCTCAATTTCATTGTCCTTGTCTTTCTCATTGTTCTTGCCGTTCTCCTTCTTTTTCTCATTTTTCTTGTTCTTGCTATTCTCGTTGCTCTTTTCATTCTATTGTTCTTGCAATTTTCTTTGTCCCTGCGCTTTTCCGAGTTTTTGTCTTTCTCCTCATTCTCTCTGTTCTTCCCATTGTCCTCGTCCTTGTCATCTTCCTTCTTTCTCTCATTCTCCTCGTCCTTACCACTCCCCTTCTTTTTCTCCTTCTCATCGTCCTTGTCATCTCCTTTCTTTTTCTCATTCTCCTTGTTCTTGTCATTCCCCTTCTTTTTCTCATTCTCCCCGTCCTTGCCATTCCTCTTCTTTTTCTCATTCTCCTCGTTCTTGCCATTCCCCTTCCTTTTCTCATTCTCCTCGTCATTGTCACCTCCCTTACATTTCTCATTCTCCTCGTCCTTGTCATCTTCTTTTTCTCATTCTCCCTGTTCTTGTAATTCCCCTTCTTTTTTCTCATTCTTCTTGTTCTGTCATTCCCCTTCTTTTTCTCATACTCCTTGTTCTTGTAATTCCCCTTCTTTTTTCTCATTATTCTTGTTCTGTCATTCCCCTTCTTTTTCTCATTCTCCTTGTTCTTGTCATTCCACTTATTTTTTCTCATTCTCCTTGTTCTTGTCATTCCCCTTCTTTTTTTCATTCTTCTTGTTCTGTCATTCCCCTTATTTTTTCTCATTCTCCTTGTTCCGTCATTCCCCTGATTTTTCTCATTCTCCTTGTTCTTGTCATTCCACTTCTTTTTCTCATTCTCCTTGTTTTGTCATTCCCCTCCTTTTTCTCATTCTTCTTGTTCTGTCATTCCCCTTCTTTTTCTCATTCTTCTTGTTTTGTCATTCCCCTCCTTTTTCTCATTCTTCTTGTTCTGTCATTCCACTTCTTTTTCCCATTCTCCTTGTTCTTGTCATTCCCCTGATTTTTCTCATTCTTCTTGTTCTGTCATTCCCCTTCTTTTTTCTCATTCTCCTTGTTCTTGTCATTCCCCTTCTTTTTTCTCATTCTTCTTGTTCTGTCATTCCCCTGATTTTTCCATTCTCCTTGTTCTTGTCATTTCTCCTTCTTTTTCTCATTCTCCTTGTTCTTGCCACTCTTTTTCCTTTTCTCATTCTCCTTGTTCTTGTCATTCTCCTTCTTTTTCTCCTTCTCTTCATTTTCTTCTTCAAATAAT
>JAOYNN010025023.1:0-12823 GCA_025770095.1 Goniobranchus kuniei | reverse complement strand
TGGTTAAAAATAGGTCTAAGATGTTTTTATCATTTGTTTTAAAGTCAATGATTTGTTTTAGTCCTAAATCTCTGATTATGTCCAGCTCTGTAGGAGAGTAAGAGATGCTGTTGATGCATGGGGCATTACTGATGTTTTCCAGTAATAATCAGGCATTTGTTAATTTTTTAGAAGTATTTTCATTGTTCATTGTTATAAGTGATCCAGGGGAATATTCTTAGATGACATGAAGCCTTTTTTGCATTTCTTTAGTTGAAACTCAACTTTGTATGCTTTCTCATGAAAATTACTTTTTTTTCTTCAAAATTTCATAATTTGTAAATTTTTTTATGCATATCTTTAAAATTGTAGTATAATTCGCCCCTAGGCTGAATTTTAAGAGTGTTTAATTCTCATTTGATAGCTTTTATACCACTTTTACTTTTGATTGTTCAAAAGTTTAAAGGATTTTGCCTGTTCCTAACTTTATTTTTGTCTTTTTTTGTTTTTCGGATACCCTGTACAAAACAAAACTCAAGAAATAGAGGCTTCAAAATCACTTGTTCTTCTAATCAAAAACATCTATAATAAGAAAGAAATTCTATTTTATTTATATGCATCTAATTTAATGTCTTTAATAGTCTATATATGAAATAAGTTCTCTTTAAAGAATGACAAATCAATTACTTTTCTTCCCACCCTTTTTTCTCATATTTTGTTGTCTTTTCCCTCCTCATGAAAATAATCATATTTCCTTTTATTGTCTACAGTATTTGTGACCTTCATCCATTTAGAATGCTTAAATTATTCAAATATCTGTACATCTTACAGTTTCTAATACCATCAACAATGAACACAACAAAGCCTACTTACATGCGTTTTCAGATTAGGGTGGAAGACAACATAGCCATTAGGATTAATAGCAAAGGAATATCCATTGGGTCCAATCTGAAAGTATGCAAGTAGAAAATAAAGAAGTAAATAACCAAGAAACTAAAATTTTGTTTGAAACCAGCTGTGCAGTATAGATCCACATTTGATGAGATTAATCCTGTGTGATCTTCATAACAAAATATCTGTGGAATCTCACATAACTTGCACAATTTGGATCAAATCATTTCTTCATATAAAACCTGCATACACAAAAGTAAAACAATTTGAAAAAATTCTAGCTCAATATGGATTCACCTAAAGGTTCCTTCTAGGTCTATTTTGTTTTTAATTTACATAAAAGACATTAAGAAAAAAACGTTTCCACAAGATACTAAACTAAGACTCTTTGCAGAGGATACTTTCGTCTATAGAGAAATAAAAAATAGCAGTTGTTGCATTACCCTCCAACAGTGCCTAGATTCTCTCCAGCAATGAGAAGCAATGGAAAATGAATTTCACCAACAAAAAATGCCAAGTCTTGAGAATTACAAACAAACAGAATGCTATAAAAATAAGTACCATAGATGCAACAAAAATGGTATCTGAAACTACTTATACTACAAACCTAAGGGTATAATAGATAGTACACTCTGATGGAAAGAACAAAATACAGCTATCTGCAAAAAGTCAAATGACAAGATTGGTTTTTTTTTTAATGCAACATCTCCTACTGCCCTATATACATACAGGAAAAGTGTTAAAAAGCTCTGGAAAAACCTGTTTTAGAATACAGATAAGATAAGATATAGTTCATTGCCATTTTGTCAATGCCACAACAAGAACAATGTGAAAATTATTTGGTGTTGAACATCAATTATCAAACCTCACTTTACATCAGCTAAGCATGTTATGTCTGGGAACCCCTACAAAAATATAACAGAAGAACAAGAGAAAGTCCAGAAGAATGCCATGCAATTTAGAACTAATCAAGTGGTAGGACATCATCAAATTTTAAGAGACTAGGATGGCTAACATTAGAGGAGTAGAGAGCTAGACTAAAAGTCATAGCATTTTACAAAGACAAAATGGACTTACTGGTATACCAATGGACTATTACCATATTTTTTTCAAATAGATGCACAACTACACAGTCAGGCAATAAAACTTAGTCAACTATGGTTCTCATAAAAAGAGTATTTTTGTAATTTTGAAGACTCACAAGCATTGGGAAGGATTGATGATGCAAATGTCCATGTTACATAATCTGATCAGGCATTTAGAGGACTGGAGTGAAAAGGAAATGTTCTAGCCTTCCTTATTTGCTATGCCATGTACTTGTGGTAGGTTGCAATCTTTCCATTGAAGCAGTTTCCATGGTGGGAGTTTTGTCTGAACCATTGCATCAAAGTTCATATTATCTGCTTAGTACAACAGGGAGTTGACCAGTACAGAAGAATTATCCCAATAGATCCACTCCCTAAAAGTCACTTGTCTCATGTGACTTTTTTTTTTTTATATCAAGGTTGCCCCCTCTAAGATCCACTGTGTTTTGCTTCCCAAGGGGTCACCTTGTAAAGGGTATGTCTTTCCGTCATGCATAGCAGTCTTCGTCATAGAGAGTTTGCCTGACCAAGATAATCAAAGCCAAAGCACAGCCCTTTCACCACCATAGCTAGGCTGAAAAAACCTATGGAAATGCAGTATCAGTACAATACCATCCAAGCATCTTAAAGTCTACGTCCCTAGTTTCCTTCCCATATTTGTATGGTGTATTCTTTTTGAAGGAAGTGAAAGATAACATTAGATATTAAAATAATATAAGGAATAAGAGGCAGCAACAATGTGATTCTTGTGCATATTATAATGCATCTCATGGAAAGGATGAGAAAACAAATGAACTGGTGCTGAAAAGAGCTGAAATGAAAAGGAATATTTCTTTTCTACTCAACTATATAATACCCAAAAATATGGACAACTTTGAGAAAAGCTTGTGTAATCATAAGTAATAATAAAATCATTATTTAGCTGATAAATGAGGTATGATATCACTATTATTTCAATGTGTTTAACCTTTTGCTAAAATTATTCCAAGCATATTGGTGGGGTGCTACTGTTGAGTGAATGTAATGAACAACGTAAAATACATAAAGATTTGTACTTCTCAACTGTAAACACAGAACAGGAGATGTGACAGTTTGGGTCTCACCCTTCATCAGACCATCTACCATTTTGCTTTAAATTTCTTCTCAAGGAACAAGATAGGTTTTTTTCTGCCAATCAAGTTAATGTAATCATTCTGTCTGCTTGTCGTTTTGTGCTGTCTGATGAAGGCTGAGACCTGAAATGTCATGTCTCCTGTCCGTTATTTACAGTTGAGTGGTACAAATTTTTATCTATTTTACATTATTTCCTAAAATTATTTCATTACCTTTTCAAAGGGGGTCTGAGCTTCAAGTTGTGCAGTGGTCACATCAACACCCATCACTCCAAGGATAGTTTGGTTCGACTGAAGTGGCAAACAAAACAAAAATCAGGATTACTGATAAGACAGTATTACGTGAAAATAAAGTAAATTTATTGATTAGTTGACTGAGAAACACTGTTGTCTAATGGCATCTCATACACCATAGGAGCAAAAAGGCCTGGGGTTTAATTCAGGATCATCATCATCATAAGTAGCCTGCAGCATCTGGCACATTGCTGGTCAGTTGCCTCTAATTGTCTCAATCTCTGGTAACATGCATAAATGAAACAGTCTTTGGAATATTATTCTTGGCCTCTTGCAAGCATGTCATGTGCATAATTCTGTTTGCCCCTAGCAGGCATTCCCTCTATCATTTTTTGTATCATTTGACTTAGGATACTGCCTGCTTTTTGGCAAAAATTCAGTTTTCAGAATTTTCTCCTCCCTTCTCCTAAGGTAAGTAGAATTTAAGTGCCAAGTCCTATTGGAGAAGGACAACAAACTCTGAGGTCCCATGGGGATGAGACTGAAAAGACTGGGGGCAAACAATAAATCATACCATTTCCTTCTTTCCTTCCATTTCCTCTTTATTTCACAACTCTCCTTGTCAAGTCATCGGTTGGGAAAGGAAGAGGATCAAGCATAAAACATTATCAAAAACCTTTGCAGTATCTATCTAAAAAATGATGAACTGCTGTGATGACCCCAAAACAAGTGGGATTAATAGGCTGAAATAGGAAGGATAAAGGATTGCTTGTTTGGGATAAAACACAGTTCAATTTGATCTCAAGGTTTTCAAAGGAGAAAGAGGGACAGAGTGGGGCAAAGATGATAGAAGCAGGAAAAAGTAGTTAAAAAGAATATAAAAAAACATAAGAAGCAAGCAGTGAGCCTTTATGTAAAGCCAATAACATCATCCAAAATCCTCAAAACAGAGCCAATCAGTTCTTTAAACATCTATCATCCGGTAGGAAGTGGAATGCCATCAGTGCCAGAACAGCCAGATCTAGCAATAGTTTTTACCCTTGTGTGCAGCGTCTGCTAAATGACCTATGTAAACTGCCATATGACACTGCCCACCCTTGGTATTCCAGCTAATTCTTGTCAATAATACTGTTTAACACTTAACATCATATTCTGTTTGACACTGTCCACCTTTAATATTACAGCTAATTTTTGTCAATGATACTGTTTAACACTTAACATCATATTCTGTTTGACACTGTCCACCCTTAGTATTACAGGTAATTCTTGTCAATGATACTGTTTAACACTTAACATCATGTTCTGTTTGACACTGTCCACCCTTAATATTACAGCTAATTTTTGTCAATGATACTGTTTAACACTGTCCACCCTTAGTATTACAGATAATTTTTTTGTCAATGATACTGTTTAACACTTAACATCATGTTCTGTATACTTGTACTCATGTTTATGATAGTCACAAAGCTAGTCACTACATTCTAATCTGTCTATGATACCAGTGCATGGGTGTGTATGTTTGTGTGGAGGTATGTATGTGTGTGTGCTTAATTTTGTATTGTGTATGAATTATTTAATGTTACAGTTACATTTGGTGAATAAAATTCAATCTTGAATCCTGAATCTCTTGCAAAGCAAGAAGAAGGTTGCTACTTTTATCACCCATACTGATATACTAGAGAGATTCCCAGAGACCCATACAAGGAGGAGGCAACCTTAGTTTCTTCTCACAACATGCATTAATCTGATTTTGCACTTCTCCACTGTTGGTGAAGCCCCTAGGAACTCACAGAGAGAATAGAAAATCCAACAAAAATTTTGAAAATTGTAAAAATACGTATCTTATTCTAGATTGAACTTGTAAAAGGATTTTTAACTGAATTAATTCACAGAGCATGAATACCGAGTATACTCTGTTATCTCTGCTGTTGAACACGAATGCCAGATTATAGAGCATAGACTTTTTTTCCAAGTCCAATTTTCAGCGGTAAAAAAAAATGGTGTTCATTATATGTATAAATACAAATTAGCAGGTTCTCCGGGTTTAAATAAATGAAGAAATGGATCAAACTTTTTATATAAGCTTTATATTTAGCTGTCTTGATGCTGTCTAGAAATTGTGGGAAAATAGCCAGTTGCCCAGTGCATGGGGCAAATTCAGGCCCAGTGCTCAGTGAGTTAAAATTACTCCAGCTTCTGAAAAGTTAATAAAATGTGAATGGACTGGGATTAAATTCTTAATATTTACCTAAGGTTAAGCTATTGATGTGTTTGGCCTATGTAAGTTATGATAAAGAAACCTTTAAGTTAACAATGATTAAACATTGGGATTAATGTTTGATAAAAATACTTACTGAGCCCATTGAGTTGTTGTAAACAGGAAGAGTCACAGTTGTCATCATGCCTAAACCCTGGAATTTGATACATGAAATAAAGAGTCAATAAATGTCCCTTGTAATGATTTTGATACTACATGAATAGTAACCTTGGCTTTGTCATGTGAAATGTGTAAGCAGATTAGCCTGTTGCATGTAAGCATTACAACTTTTCCTTTTTTAATATAGAGTCAAAAAAGAACCAAAGTATTTTCCTAGCGTCAGCAGCCTGACTGAAAGAAAAAACTCCAATAATGTTAATAGTAGTAATTAATTTTATTAATAATACTTCAATAACGCGAGAAGAAAAAATGTATGAATAATAATTGCAGTAAACCTGTCTGTTTAAAAATGTCTTCATTTTATAAAGTAGATCACAATATTAGTCTAGCCATTGAATTATGACACAAAAAAATCATCTAGACTAATTAAGGATAAATTTTCATGAAAATATCAATTTTTTACAAATCTATGCAAATGACCAATCCTGAAACAAAAATATACATTTTACAAGCGTATAAATAGTACACTAAGAATAAATTATTTATTCAATTGCAGGACTCAATTATTTCTAGTTATCAGCCAACAATTTTAAGAGATTGTAAAATAAAAGCCAACAATTTCATGAGAACTTGTCCTCTTTATTATTGTCTTTGTTAAAGATTAATTTTAATCGTTACTAATGAATATTATTGAAATGAAAGAAATGTATAAAGCAGCTTGTTAATTTATGAGCAATTTTAAACTGAAGCCAAGAACAACAAGACTGAGTGCAAAGGTATTTGAAATAGAAAATCCAAGCAAAATATTTGAAGGCATGCAAGTGGAGACACCAAGGGTTTTGAATGTATCAAAAGAAACCAATAAGAAGACCAGTCATAAAGTGAGGGTTAAAAATGAGAGAGGGTTTATAAATGTAAATTTCATATTTCCAAAGTAAACACTGAAGCTGTTGAGTTAACAATGAATAAAATAACATGTATTGATCTATTCTATATGTATAAAGATTCATTTAAATAGAACAGAAATTATATCAGTTGAAAGTTAAGGCTGATGGGGGTAAATAATATATGCAACTGATACAGAATGGTAAAAAACAATATGTTGACATTTCAATCAAAATAACACTTTAAAAAGTTTAAAGATACAATAATTGTGGACATTTACAATAATAATAATAATAATATAAATAAATAAATAAATAAATAAACACATACATAAATAAATATATAAATATTAATAATAATACAATACAGCAGTGAAGCAATCATGTCTGAAATCACTAAGGCTCTGGAGTTGTATCATGAGCATGAAAGACTTTTTGGCTTGTTCATCATTTTTCACAAGACTTCTGCTCAATACATCTCCCTAATCAATTTGACATCTGGGCCCCATTGCCTAAGGCGAGCGTTCGCAAACCGTTTTCCATTTTCCTTAGGCAACAACCCGTTTGCTTCTGTCCGCCACGGGCGCCTGCTAACATTAGCTAATGGTTTTAGGAGGTAGTACGTGGCGAACTTTTCAAGATGGCAACTACCACACTAAGATTTTTGGCTCTCTTTCATCTGTTTCTCATCTGCAGCCTTTTGTTATGCATGCCACCATCTTGGATCGACCTTAGGTGGAGGGTATCGAATATTGTAATTGGAATAAATAGTTTAGTTGATTGACTGAAATGTAAATCATTGTTTATTACTTTTGGTCGTGCAACTGTTGAATATTGCTGATCAGCAGGATGCAATAAAACAGGCAAAACATGCTTTCATTGTTGTCTCGTTATTGTTAGTGTTGAAACATTTGTCGTTTAAATATTGTAATCGCATTTTAAAACACATTTGCCGAGAGCATGTCGTTGACTAGGGAAAGAGAGTGCCCGCAGCAAACTGTGTTCCATTAGCAGAAAGCACTCGCCTTAAGCGACAAGGCCTCGTTCTACTTGTAGAACTTGCTACTTGTTATTTGCTTCTAAAGTCTTTCTAAATTTTGCAAGATACTTTTGAACAACAGTGTTCATTTTATCAAAAAGGTAAAAATAAAAAGCCAGTGGCAAAGAGAGAAAGACACAGACAAAGGCAGACAGATACCAGACAGACCAAAAGAGAAACAAACGATAAAGAAAGGTGGTGTAGGGGGAAAGGGAAGCAGGATAATTGTTGAAACTGATATTACATAGAGATGGAGTAGCTACTTAGTAGGCTGAAAACACTTAGAGCCTCACCAGCTTGAGGTGTCAGGCTGTGCTCACATTATAGATCTATCTGTGGTTTTCTAATGATTGTGGAAGATATTTAGTTCAAAAGTTAATCTAATCTTATTAAAAACCCTATGTGCTGTGTGCTGTCATGCTCACTTGCCTGAAATCAATGCAATTAGATGAATGATTCTTATTCACATGTATTTAAAAAAAAAAAAATCATAATAAAAATAACAACAGAATAGTATGTTGGAACTGTTAAGTAATGTAATGTAAATAAAGTTTTATCAATTCCTCAAATTCAAAATTTATCAGTTTGAAGTTGGGTGGACAAGATGATTCTGATAATGATGAAAGGCAAAAAGACCTGACATAATGATGATAATGTCCTAAATTATAAAAATAACAATGATAACAATAGGAGTTGCTAATATAATACCAGGTGGATACTTCATTAACAAATTAAGATTTTGTTGTCTTAAAAACAAATTGAGAATAAAAGTCAAGAGTATTTAAAACTAGGTAGAATTTTAGTGTAATAGTTTAAACAGAAAATCCAATGATAATAAACTTAGTTTTAAAAGACTTGCATTTCTTCAACAAGTTAGCTTTTACTGAAGATATAAACCTAATGTTCCAGAAAAGGAGTATGATTTCAAAGTTATGGCAATGAAAAAAGGTAGGGAAAATACCATCGCAAACCAAGTATATTTACTTAAGTTATTTAAAACAATAATTTCAATCAACGCTGTTAAAATATTGGTAGCATTATCAAGCTTTTCTTCATTGCATGACTTGACAAGTTTTTTTTGTAGTTAATATTTGGTCTATGGGAATGATTTAGTGCTTCATAAATCAAAGCAAAGATGATCTTGCAAAGTACTGCCTCAGAAGGAAGAAGAAGAGGCAGACAAAGGAGAAAATGAGTTGAGATCATACAAGAATGGATCAATCTGGAGCTTAAGGATACCCTGAGGAAGATGGAGAACAAGAAGAAATAGAGGAAGTTGATTGTCAAATCTTCAGAGGCATCCCAAAGGACAGCTCATCTATGGCATGACAACGTAAATTCATTAGATGAGGATATTAAGTTTGCTGAAACAGTAGCAGCTCTTATTTCAATTAAATTACAGTGATGGTTGTTACCTTCAACATTTATTTCAAGGATTTTAGTATTTTACCGGTAGCTCAGTTGGTAGAGCGGCTGACTGCCATACGAGGTGGCCCAAGTTCGACCCCCAGCTGGGCAGTGGTTTTTTTCGGGGCCCCCTGTTCACCTAGCTGTATAAATGTGTGGCTAGGTCTTTCTAGACTTGGAGAAAGTAAAGTCGGCATGGAAAGCAATGGCAAACTACCCCATTATGCTGTATGTCTAGTATAATTAGGGCTCTACCCCTAATTTCCCTATACTCAGTCATGGGTTCTGGATTAACTTTACTTTACTTTACCTGAAGGATGTCAGTTATGCAACAGATAGCTTCAATTAGGTAGCTATTTATTTAATTGCAGGCTTTAAGTATTAACGCTTTACTGTTATTTGTTTCTTAGTGTGCTGTTTCATGGCTTATTTGATTCAATCTTAAATGCAGCCAGGTCTTGTGAATCTGTAATCTTTAAATTTGACTCATCATTCTGAATATGCCCTACATAAAAACAGGGAAATATTTGAGATCACGCAAGAAGTGCTTTTATCTTAACATATACAGTTTGCCTCTTCAAACTGCCTAAAGCACCATGAATGTTTTGGAAAATTGGTAGCTGGAATCCATACCATCTGGGGAAGACACTTTGAAAATGTCATGACCCAAAACACACCATGTGGTGAGATCACCATATTGGAAGCTTTTATCAACAGTAGTATGATTCAAGTAAATCATAAAATTGTCTTATTTCATTCAATCCATATTTCATTATTGCAGAGCTGACAGGTGACAAGTTATCAATATAATTTTAGCAGTATTGGATGAATAATTTTCAGTCCCCATGTAAAACCATTACTATTATTAAAGTAAGAGCTTCACCTTGAGAGAGTCGATCTTGGTTTGAAATATTTATATCTTCTATGTATGCACAGTTGGCCATCACAAGGTGTCTTTTGTCCACAAAATGTAATCATCCAGTGGTTCTACGATGTTTTAACAATTTTTTAAAGTCTATAGTTTTATCTGGTGTCTTATTCTAATGTGTGAGTCAAGAAATGAATTGCAGAAGTTTGTTGATTCAGCTGATAACATGTTAAGGGGAAAGATGCTCAAAATTTGTCAAATCGCAGCACTAAAGTCCAAAATAATTGCCATTTCCATGGAAACATACCGTGCTACAGGAAATTCAAAACTTTCTTTGGATTCCATATTGTAAAACACATACAATCAAATTAAGTGAATACATACAGGTGTTTTAAAATTTTAAAAATACACCCTTTTCCCACCCTTAAACACACAAATGCCAAAGTGGTGTCTTCAATGAACATTAATATGGAAAACAAAAGTAGTACTACTCATAATATATCAAATGTACTCAACACACACAAAAATAAGACAAGTGACAACAGATGGAAAAGACAACTATCTGAGTTGAAAGGTAAATCAACTAGTCTAGATACACAACACATGTATGTCATCATGAGTCAAACTTTACTGTGAAATCTACAGCAGCAATGTCAACTGTCAAAATATATTTACAAATCACATCATCATACATGTACATAGCATTGAAAAATAAACAACAAAAACAAACAAAAAACCAGCCACAACAACGAAAAACAAAACAAAACAAAAACTTAAATTGCATTACTCTGTAACCATTGGCCAAATCAGAAGAAAGCGGACCACAGTAGAGCTGAATAATTAAAATTATAATTTGTACTGGTGGTGGAAATTATTGAAAAGAGATGTTTTCTTTTCATTTTTTTAAGTGCCAAAACAGATGAAAGTATTCAATTGAGCTTGAGCAAGGGATTTCTTCAGCAGATTGCTGTAGTGAATACCGGCTTAACAACTTTTAAGTAAGCATTGGGTCACATTTCTATATAACTGGAGAGATTGATAAAAGATCAAATTAATAATTTACATGAACATGCTAACCTAATATTGTCAATGAAAAACTTCTCTTTATATCTCTTTCAGTACAGCATAATGTGCTAGTGATATCACTGATCAACAAGGCACACATGGGCTCCCCACTCATCGGATCTTAGTCCTTTCGATATCTTTTGATGAGGGGATTTGATATACAGAGTACAAAAGAAGCAGAGAATCCTTCTGAACTTGAACAAGAATCAAACAGCTTGTAAAGATGTGAGCGCATACTAGGAGAAACTTGTGGGGACTATTGGCACTCTGAACACTGCAGAGAGGGTATCATATTCAGCAGCATTTTGAAAACATCTAGGACCGTAAGTATAGATTATTCCACGGCATTTGACAAAGTCCAATCTAACAAGTGATTTGAAATGTTCAGTAAAAAAGAAAAACTAAGCATCAAAGGTAAATATCTCTGAGTTATCTAAAATTTGAAATCTGATCAAACTGCAGCATTGAGAGATGAAAGAGAACATAGCAAATTTAAAGACATTAAAAGAGGAAATAGAGAAGGGTGTGTAATATCATCTGACCTCTTTAATCTGTATCGGGAAACAATCCTTAGAAAAGTGGAAGATACTCAAGGACTAAAGTTAAAGGGGAAAATCTTAGCCACTTTAAAAGCAGAATTAAAAAAGCAACTCCAGAAACTTTAAGATATTGTTGTTTCAGGGAGCAAAGCAATAGGTCCTTACCTAATTTTGAAAAAACAGAATGCCTAGTCATCTTAAAGAAATTAATAAAGAGCAGAAGAACAAATCAAACAAGTTACCATTCAAATAAATTGGCTACTGGACAACATGAGATAGTAAAACACAAGTGAAACTAGAAAAGAACAGCCATGGCCAAAGACACATTTTTAAAAATGAGGTCAATTTTAGCCTGAAACATAACATTTGAGCACTGTTAAATTTGAAGAATTCACGAGAATAACAATCATAGTCACAGAGAGCAGAATTAGGACCATGATCATCTTTCTGAAGTAAATAGTGGGCTAACATTGTTTTTTAAAAGGACAATCAATCTAAATTCCCAAGAAAATCGTGACTATGATCATTTCTAAAGTGGAGATCATTTGTGTAAGAAACTAGCTACAATAATCCATGTGACAAGGGTAGTAGTGTGCTTTGTACAAATTGTGACTTTGATCGTTCTTCTCGTGGACTAGCATGAAATTACCATGAAAATAACAACATCAAATTTGGTAACAAAATATGAACTGCTAAAGAAACTATTACAAGAATGTGTAAGCCTTCAATCATTACATCAATTTAAACTGAGAGAGTAAAAAAATTCTCCAGAAATAAGAGACAAAACTTCTTCTATAAATACATCAAGCCTTCCTGTAACAATTCAATTGTTGCTATAAACTTTTTTGCTTAGCAAAAACAAAAAAAGGAAAAAAAGACAGATTTGTCTTATTTTAACTACTGGGTATCTTATGAAGAATAGTACACTTTAAATCGATTTCAGTCTTACCACAATTACAAAACAATAGCTTTGTCAAGTATAAGATTTGAGTTTTAACATGGAAAGGTCAACTAAGTTCCTCCATGAGATGAAAAACTAGGTAAATCCCTATGACTGTTTCAACTTGCTTGAATCTTCTTTCTTCACAAGACTCAATTTCTATAAAAATACATCATAAAAACAAGAAAAAGACATAAGATAGGTCAGCTTGTTTAATTCTAATGTCTATATTCCTCCATTTCCCTGCTAGGTCCTCTATCTTGCTACAAGTTTTGTTTTGTTTTGTTTTGTAACTGAACAAATTCATTGATAGAAACAAATAGGTTCTAATAGTACCTTTCCATTTTAGCAATAAAGTGTACTAAAGATATAATATAGGTGTTTCATTACAGGGTGTTTCGAT